>UCQR01040653.1:950-10959 GCA_900474235.1 Cecidostiba semifascia
AAGGCCAACTACCGAATCTGAGTAGGGGAGAACGGAGAAACCGCATCTGCGTGCGACATTGTTGCAGAGTCGGTTGCAACTTCATCGCGAATTTACCGTGTGATGCTATACCTACACTCGATCGTCTCGGGGCTGCACATATATTCACACATATAATATTATATACACCTATATACTTACACCTCTATTAACACACCTATAAGCTTGAATGTGTGTGGACGTAGGCTGCGCGCGCTTCTCTCGAGCGACAACGTCGATGGACGCACTCTTCGTCGGAAGTTACTTCTATATAGGCTTGCACGTATAAGTAGTGCCTACTACAGTGCGATTTTAATCTAAGAAAGCCGGTAAAGACAGCCTCCTGGACGACTGATACAGCAGCGGACAGGGATAAGATGGTGATGAAAGCGTCCCCGTGGATTTTCAATTGCCAACTTGAGGGTTATGTTATTTTTAAGGTGATCGATGTGATGATGCAGTATAGTTGGCCAAAGGAAACCATGGCTGTAACAATGAACGAAATTTTACTTACACTTGCGTGCGCTCCGATTTTGGAAATTCGAGCCTCGTAACTTTTCGACACCTTGTGCTGGCGCGTACTCGACTTTTCGAGTAGTTTGCCTTTCGGAGCAATCGCGTCTGCAGTGATACTTTGATTGATTGTTTATTTACTTGCGATGTAAACAAAAACATCGGAATAGAACGCGGTGTTCTTTTTTCACGTGAATGCTGCTGACGGGTGTTTCGCGATATAGATTCTTCATCGTTGCAGCCTGGTTGCTCATTAAACTGATTTTAAAATTGTCCTTGTACTCATACTGCTTTGTCTTCATTGCAGAGGAATAGATTTTATAATTGAAAAGCACATCAATCATGAGTGGCAGAACAGTTCGTGCTTCCCGGGTGAACTCTTCAGAAGGTAGATCCCGCAAGAGAAGGCAGCAATCGCAAGAGTCAAATTCTCAGTCCAGCAGAGACTCCGATGGCTCTCTCAAGCGCAAGAACAGCTTTGATAAGAGTAAGAAGCAGAGAACCAGGACACGCAGTGCATCTTCTGTCAGTTCTAATGGCAGTAGAAGTTCTTTTAACGGTAAGAAAAATGTTAGATCAAACAAAGTTGGCTCTAACGCCGGCTATGAGAGGGATGTAAGGAGGAGAAATTTCCAAAACGGTGACAATGACAATTACCGAAGAAACAGCAGAGGTAACGATCGCCAGTTTCAACAGAAAAATCAAGGCAGATTTCAACAGAACAGAAACTTTGACAACCAAAGGTTTAATAACAGATTTGACAACAGAAACGGCAGAAACTTCCAACAACGTAGAGACAATCAGTTCAATCAGCGAAACTTTGGTGACAGAAACAGAAATAACAATCGTAATTGGAATCAAAACAACGACGATAGAAATAGGTTTCAAAATCAACGAAATCAAGGAACTAATTGGAATAGAACTAATCAAGGAAATTTTGATAGAAGACAGCCGGATAGGTCTGGAAACAGATTTGGGAATACTGGTGAGAGGTATTGGAAGCAAAATACCTCAAATGAGAAATATGTGCAAAATCGTAGCCAACCAAAAAGTTCTGATTCAGAGAGAGTAAGAGAAACTAGGTCCAGTAGAGAGCAAAAAAAATTTGAAGATCGAGGTAGAACTGAAAAGACCCCAGAATTGTCTCCTGAACCAAAACCAGTGGTAGAAGAAAGAATAGATTTATCAGAGTTGGAAATAGAGAAGCCTATTCCTGAAAAGAAGAAACGCAAGAAGAGATCTCGATCATCATCATCCTCTTCATCCTCAGCATCATCTTCAAGCTCTGATAGTGATAGCAGTGATTCCAATGACTCTAGCGATGAGTCCAGTAGTAGTAGCAGCAGTAGTTCAGAGGAAGATAAGAAAAAAAAGAAAAAGAAAAAGTTGGCAAAAAAATTGAAGAAAAAGGAAAAGAAG
This sequence comes from Cecidostiba semifascia, assembly GCA_900474235.1. Classification (NCBI taxonomy): domain Eukaryota; kingdom Metazoa; phylum Arthropoda; class Insecta; order Hymenoptera; family Pteromalidae; genus Cecidostiba; species Cecidostiba semifascia. Next base: position 2,901 of record UCQR01040653.1, read on the forward strand.
CGCAAGAAAAAAAAGAAGAAGAAATTAAAAAAAAAGCTCAGCAAAAAAGTTAAACATTCTGCAAGCGAAGAAAAAAAAGTTTCCACCAAGATGGACAACGATAGACTACTAAATGATATTTCATTAGAGCAGTCTATAAGATCAAAAGCAATGGCTCCCATATCTAAAAAGGAATGGGAAAAGCGACAAAACGTTGTACGAAGAATATACGATGAAGAATCTGGAAGACATAGGTAAAAAGAATACCTTAGAAAATTGTGCGAAATATTTTTCTTTTATAATCTAAGCTCAATAATTGAACTGAAAAAATATTCAATGTTTCAGATTAATTAAGGGTGATGGAGAAGTCATCGAAGAAATTGTGAGTCGTGATCGTCACAAACAAATCAATAATCAAGCAACTAGAAGTGATGGAGAGTACTTTCAGTCACAATTAAGGAAAAAGTAAAGATATCAGCCTAAATTTTTAATGACTGATATCTAAAGATATTTTCTTTAATTGCAAAGTTTATTATCATATATTGATATAAGGAAGTCTTCATTTTTTTCTGAATAGAGTAAAGAAATATTACTGTATAGATATGAATTTATTTCGAAAAAATACCCTACATTATCCAAATTTTTAATAAACATTTATTTTTTGCCATCATGAAACTTAATTTTTACATGTTCACTAAACAACAACATATGAAGTTTACAAAATAATTATAATAAAAATTAATTTAATTAAATGAAAAATCATGAAATCAGTGGTTTTTTTTTGTAAAAAGTATAAACGATATTAGTAAGCATTCTTTACAAATTTGTTTATATTAGCTATGTACAAATATTATACAAGACTTGTTTCATAAGGAGCTTTTTAGATTTAAAGTAGTTGAAAAAACTTACAGGTTTAAAAGTAGTAAGTACTTTCTTAATATTTAAATTGTAACAAAACATCGACTCAAATATTGAAAGTTTCTTGTGTATTTCATAACATCGAGATCACTCAACAGATTCAAAAACGAATATCGTTCATGTAACTTTGTACAAATCACGCACAATAGCTCTTTCTCAGTAGTCTTCATTAGCACTATTCTAGGTATTTAATAATTTTTGTAAATAAATAGTATTAGAGCAATACGTTCCAATTTTTAATCTAAATAAAACCGAATAAACTCTAATATCATGTTAAATTTGATGGTACATGTACTAGTGTTATGCAAATATAACACGCGTTTTTCTTCTATAAAAAAAGACATTATAAAGAAATGCAATTAAAAATTGGATCCTTCAAGCTCATTAGTCCATCATAGTTCATTTACAAAAATCATTATTCATCTTTATTAAGTTTTTAATTTCAGAATATGCAAGTAGTAACAGAATATAATTTTAATAATTTAAATTGAAGAAATTACTTTCTTTTAACACATTCATTTAAGTACTGTATATTTCGTTTTTCGTTACCTCGTTGTCGAACGTGATACGTCACTTAGCCTTTTTCACATTTATGAATTTTAATAGCGTTTTAAAAAATGGACATTCTGAAATTAGAAACTTTTTCAATTGTTGGATAGATCTAATACAATTGAACAAAATGCGTTGTATGACCATCCCTGTATATGGGGTCGTCGGTTATAGAAGCACGGCACAACGGACAGGATCTTTCTCGGTCTAGCCAAGTGGTGACACAGCTTTCACAGAAGATATGTTTGCAGAGAAGTCGCACTGGCATAGAGTACTCCTCATGGCAAATGGCACATATACCACCTGAAGCAACAATTTGCTCTTTTGTTGGGGATACACCCAAGCTCTGAAATTCAATTAAGAATCGTCAATACCAAAGAATCTTGAATATTTAAGCATCAAATTTAATTTAATCAATAAAATATTTTTAAAAAATCATACATACCACATTTTGTAACATTTTCCAAGCTGCTTCAAAAAACAGTTTAACATGTGACATAATGTCACCTCCCTTATGTATTCCATAAATTATAAAAAGTACTATTCCAAGTACTTTATCTGGACTTTCATAGTTCAAATACAAATAATGAAACCATGGACTGAGAGGAGCACCACATCGATAAAGTTGCGAAGCAGCTTCTATCATCAAATAATACTTTCCCTAGAATGAATAAACAGTTATATTAGCAATAGGAATATTTTATATGATAACATTTAAAGGTATAAGCTTTATTAACGAATAAATAAACTTACTCTTTTTTGAAAAGCAAGTACTTTCACTGGTAAACAAGTTAGCAAAACTTTTATAGCAACAGTTATGAGTTTTAAGACATAATCCGTTACTGCAACAGTCCATAATAATTGAGAAATTGTAACAGGTGGAGTGTATGAAAAGAATATAGGTTCTTTGAAAACAAAGTTAATAAAAACAAAACAGCCAATTATGTAGCACAGGATTCCCACTAAGGCCATTCGACTACGATTTTGCTGTTTTAATATTTCTCTTTTCAAGTCATTATTGGCTTGAATGAATGTAACAACTAATAAAACAAAATTTAGTATTTCAGCTCCATTATCATATATAACTGCAAATAAAGGATAAATTAATACATATTAATAAAAACATTACTAGAAAAAGCTATAATAAACTAATCAACTATCTACTTACATTTTGTAAATAATATTGTCAAAAGTGGGATATAGCTTTCTAAATTCTTCCGTGTTGCTTGTGCTTCAGGACTTATAGCAAGAGATTGCGATGGATTTACATCAGAACTATTATTATTGTTATTATTATTAGGTTGGTTGCCTGCATTAGCAGCTTCTCTAATATTATTTACAAAATTATCAGTAAATGTATGATGCTGGTGTTCATTATTTGAAGGCTGGTGTGTTTCAATATCAAAGTTCGCTGGATGGCCATCTACGTTAATAACAACGCTATTTATATTGTGTTCATTAGCTGGCGTTTGGAGTTGGATTTGTCTTTGGTGATTTGGATTTAACCATTCTTGCAAAGATAAAGCTGGTCGCTAAAAATATTAAAATAAATATGAATAATTTGAACAATATAATAAATAGATTAACAATACATAAAACTTACTGATCTTGATAAATTTATCAAGGGACTGATCTCTCCTATTGTGGATAGATTGTCTGCAATAATTCGCCTAGAATCTTCCATTGGATTGAAATTGAATCCTAAGGTTATTGTTCCATTAGGATTTTGAGGTACATGAGAATGTGTCATAAGTATTCCATTAGGCTGAGTACTTTGTGTGACATTAACATTAACTCTTCTTGGATCCGTTTCTGACTCTGCCTCCGATACTGTTATAGTAGTATCAGCCATAACAAATCTCTGGAAATATCAAGCGAAAGTAAGTAAACTCAGGTACAATGAATATGTTTCATTTCAGAGATTTTAAGTAGCTGATGGTCTTCAAACTCATAACCTTTACAGATAATCATCTTGAATTAACAATAAAAAATTTTGGTAACGCTACAAAGGTGACTAATAGTAATGAAAATTGCTATCAAAATAACGTCCAAACGAGCTATTTATATCTCATTAATTCCTGTCACAATCAAGCACTTAATCACAACCAACGATCTAACCAAGACACATCTGCTCACATCAATTTTCCACCCATGCAGAAGCTCCAAATTTTCCATTTCGGAGCAAACACTTAAGTATAATGCAATTAAAGAACCATATATTAAAAATAAAAGAACAGCAGGTATTCCGCAAAACCGCCCACAGAATCGTACTACACCATCTGCCTGCACATCATTCGAAAACAACAAAACCGCGCACACAACTGTTGACGCAATTGATAAGCCGTGTTACACGGCCAATAATAATTCTTACTTGGAAAGAAGTGCCTCTTTGTGGAACGACGAAGCTGAGTTAATACCCAGATAAATCCTATCGTTCGCCAGGTCACATCGTCCGAGCGGTTAAAAAGCTCGTGTATACTCCGGGGCGCGCTCCCTTGCGGTTTTATTTACTTATTTTCCTCAGAATAGCAGCAGTAATGGCCTGCTGATCGATGCTCCCTGGAACGATGGTAGCGGCATATCCCTTTCTTTTATAGGTATATTGTTAGAGACGTTTGTCCGCGAATAGTGTCAGAGTGTGCGGGGGCGACGCGTGCCTAATCAGCGACGTGTCGTCTGGCCCTGATAAGATTGATGATTATCCACGAGATTATTGAGGTGAATCGAGCCGTCCCCCAGCAGTACTGCTACGATGGGACTCGCGAGAGGAGTCGCGCCGCTGTCTTCTTTGCCTTGCTTTGCTCTTTTCCGGATGCTAATAGCAATTGTCGTGCCGCATGACTTTTACGCTTTTATCGGCGCGAGACGCAAAAAAACAACAGTCGCGCGACTATGCTAAAATACTTGGCTGTATGCGCGCGTCCATGTGCACTATACCTATAGGTACGTGTACTGTACACGATGCAAAGAAGACACGCACACGCGGCCTGACGCGGCGGACAAGGCACATCAGTACATCACTGCAAGTTCGATGTTCGATGCCATCTCTCTATACCTCTCGGATAAGTAGTATAGTATAGTCCGCAAAGTATAAGTTTGTGGGTTGTGGAGAGCTCAATGTATAAAAGGTTCTCACGAGAGCGAGCGATGACAGTCAGTGCGCGACCACTGCTCCACCACACGGATCGTGGAATCGTCGCGTTTGGTCGATTTAAAGCACGAGAAAACATAATATTATTGTTTTCTTTTGGTGTTTTGAATATCAGGTGGTTAAACTGTAGGTATAGGTATCATGTTGTCGAAGAAGCAATGAATTTCTACTTTGAGGTATTTACACGAGTGTATATTCGTATTATAATTCGAGTGAAGTAATATAATTTTAGAAATTGTTATCAATTAAGAGATTTATAACATTTTTCAATACATTGTAATAAATGCAAAATAAGATTTATTATAAAAAATTGGTAAGATTTGTCATTTAAAAAATTTGCTCCAAAAGCAGTCGTTATAATTTACAATAAATCTATAAATAAAGACGCAACGACAAAAATGATAAAAAAAATTACTTCATTTTCAACGAATGAATATACACTAATAATAAGATGATGAAAAATCATTCAGGGCCCAGATTCTGCGTAGACCAACTTTCGCATGTGAACAAGTGGAGATGGAAGTGCCGAGATAAAGGGAGAGAACCACTGATCAGCTGATGTTCACTGTACAGTGCGAGAGCGGATATACATCAGTACGAAGATGCGCTATTGGCAACGCGACGAGTCTCGTTGTGCGACCGAGTAGGTCTATAGGTACTTAATATATAGAAAAGTTACAAAATAAACGCTCGTACGGGATTATGCGAAGGATTACGCGTTCTAGCGCGAAACCAACGCGTGCGATAAACAATTGGCAAAATGATACGTCGGAACAGGTGAGCATTCTTTTTCAACATTTTTTTACATTCTATATCATCGCTTATGCAATTAACCTTAATTAAAGGGTTAACTGGATATAGCCAGTGCAGTCACGATATTTACGGTTTTGTTTATGACTTATTCTTAACAGAAACTATACGTGTTACTGCTGGAAAACGTTGTCATTTCATTCTTTATATTCATATTGGTTCTTATTGTTTTTAATTTGTTAGGATTAACAATTTTTAAATTTCTTTTACACTGTAAACAAATGCACATTGTGTTTTCTTGATTATTACTCTGATAATTTGCATTGTTTATGTACTATTTATTTTTAATTTGTTGTGCATTTATACAAAAATACACAACTTATGCATTGCTTTTGCAAGTAAATCGCAATGACTTCATTTGATAAAATTAGCTTTAGTGACCTATAAGATTAAGTTGGCGACTCCTCAATTCTATGTTTTGAACAAATTTTACGCACTCAACTGTGCGATTATCAACTTCATAATTGTGTATTTTAAAAAAGTACTGATTTTTTCAGAACAAGGCATAAAGTGTATTTTATTGGTCTCTTACTGGGAATCACGGTGCTCTATAATGAATTTCTTGCATATGAAATTCAAGCCTTCAAATGGTCTGTACGAAAGTGTACAGACTGCGTTACAGTTTTACTTATAGCTGATCCACAGATACTTGGATATCAAAATGAAAATTATAAAGGTTCAGCATGGGCCATGTGGGATAGCGACAGGTAAATTACAAAAATTAATATTATTCAATCTGAACAGTTTGCTTTTCGCATTCATAATGAAAAATAAAATATTACAATTATTTGCAGATATTTAAAGAAAACATTTTCAAGGGCTGTAAGCCGAACACAACCTGATGTTATTGTATTTCTTGGTGATTTAATGGATGAGGGTCATATTGCTAATGCAGAAGATTTTGAAAAGTATAAGAGAAGGCTAGCTCATATTTTTGATACTCCAGATCATATAATGGTAAATATTTGATCATTGCATTATTGGTGATGGAGAAACTAACAAGTTTCTAATTTTAATAACTTATATGAATACTTACAGAAAATTTATTTGCCTGGTGATAATGATATTGGAGGTGAAGAAGATATGGTATCTTCTCATATTCATGAAAGATTTAATTATGCATACACCCAATCAGACACATTGGTATACAGTACTGCAACATTTTTTAAGGTAACAAATAGTATAAAATAATATTGAGCAAACAAAATTCAAATTTTCACTCAACATTCATTAATTTTGTTTTTTTTTTTAATGTAGGTTAATAGATTAACGAAAACAATTCCAGCTGCTCCAAAGGAAGCATTTCTTAATGATTATGCCGAAAGAAACACTACAAATGTTGTACTTAGCCACATGCCTTTACTGTTTATGCCAGGAACATTTGTGCAAAATGTACCTATTATTTTAAAAAAAATTTTATATTAGTTGAATAATCACTTTTTAAATTCCAATTAATTTTTTATTATTATAGGTACTCAAAGAATTATCCCCTCAAATTATTTTTACTGCACATGAGCACAAAGCTATGCATATGAGCTTAGATACAGCAACTGATCAATTAAGTGAAATATGGATCCTTCCTCCTCACAAAACACCACTGTATCAGTTAAGACTTGACATGGGTGATATACATGAGATTCAGATACCAACGTGCTCTTACAGAATGGGAACCCCAAATATGGGCTATGGATTAGCTTATATAGGTAAGATATTTTTGCTTCAAATAAATATAGAATACTCAAATATCTATAATATATTACACTATTTATTATTACATTAATAACATTCTTTTACAGATACTCAAGAAAAGACCTTAGATTTTACAATCTTATGGTTACCTGAACGTTTTTATCAAATTTGGCTCTACCTTTACGTTTTAGGTGCAGCCTTTCTTTTCTCAATATTTTTCCTCATTTGTGGCACCTGTACAAGTAATCATATAGCTTATAGTCGTGTGCCTATTTAGTAATTGTGTTAAACTACAACCATGAGAGTTTAGACTTTACCCTGAATCTCAACTAGATGTAAATATGAAAAATTGCCAATTAGTCAAGACATGGAAACATCTAGCTTTAGATAAATTTATCATGTAAATCATAAATTTAAATATTTGTAGCTTCCATGTCCAAATTATTTTAATTCAGTAGATGTCCGTCCAATATAGAGATCGTTTGATTTTTCGAAATTTTAAGTATTTATTTGATTTTGATATTAACTTTTTACACCTTTATTAAAAGATCTGTTAAAATATTCAAGTGTTAAGAAAATGTCTTTTAGAAATATTTTTTAATAAACTTATACATTTAAATAAATTTACATTTATTAAGAATACTATCAACAGTTACTTAACAATCATAAGTTCAAAACAAATCTTTTGTTCAACAATTTTGTTCAAATGAGATATTTTAATAATATAAGAAGTACATACATGCATATATTTATTTGTGTAATAAAACTCTATCTATAGTACTTCATTGTTATAGCTATTTACCAGTTTTTAATGAATATAATATACCTAATAAAAAATCAAAATTATATGAAAAAAATAGAGATGACCACAATTTATATAAATTATTGCTTCGGATAAATCTTTGTATAGTTTAATAACGTTAAACTGTAAATTTTATCGACTGTTTAATTTATAATGATTGT
>UCQR01040951.1:0-14050 GCA_900474235.1 Cecidostiba semifascia
AGGAATTCAGTGCCCTTGATCTAAATAAAATCTAGTGTATTTCACTATTTCCAAATAACAGTTTTTTTATGCTTTTGATGAAAGTAAATTCAATGAACCCTACAATTTAAATGAAAGCAATTCAAAATAAAAAAAGAGAGAGAACAGCGTAACTACATTTGCCGTCGAATAGTGCATAGCGCAACAGAAATCCCTTTTCTCTTCAATATTTATAATCCTGTAATTCAAAAAAAAAGGGGTAAACAGCGTAATTGCGTTTGCCGTCGGATAGTGCATAGCGCAACAGAAATCCCTTCTCTCCTCAATACTTATAATCCAAAATAAAAGAGAGAGAACAGCGTAAATACATTTGCCGTCGAATAGTGCATAGCGCAACAGAAATCCCTTTTCTCTTCAATATCTACAATCCTGTAATTCAAAAAAAAGGGGGTAAACAGCGTAATTGCGTTTGCCGTCGGACACGGCATAGCGCAACAAGAATCTCTTTTTTTTCAACATTTCTCATTTTGTGATTCAAAATAAAGAGAGAACAGCGTAATTGCGTTTGCCGTCGGACGGTGTGCAACACAGGTACATCAGCTCTACTATTCTTTTTGTGCTATAACCATAGAGTCAAAAATATAGTAACAAGTCCTTTGCCGGCGGCTGACGCACAACATAGTTAAACTTGTTACTATCAATTTTTGTTTCTCTCTATTTCATTATTGCAAAACGAATAATAGAGCACCGGGACGCATCTTTTTGCGTATAAAACTTAAAATAAAACTTTATATTTCTCGTCAATCTGAAACTAAGATTTTTTTTATATAAAATTTAGATTTTTTACAAAAATTCTACCTTATATTTTTTTTGAAAATAATATATCGAAATAAAACTTTATACTTTTCGTCAATTTAAAATTTATTTTGTTGTAGCAACCCACAATGAAACTTAGCAATTTCTTATGAAATTCAACCTTATATTTTTGAACATAGCATATTAAAATAAAACTTTATATTTCTCGTCAATTTGAAACTTATTTTTATAAAACTTAGCAATTTTTAAAAAAAAACATTCAAACTTATATTTTTGAAGATAATATATCAAAATAAAACTTTATACTTTTTTCGTCAATTTGAAATTCATTTTTGTTGTAGCAATTCATATCGAAACTTAGCAATTTTTACAAATCTCAACCTTAAACCTTTACAAATACAACTTAAAATAAAACGTCATATTTTTCCGTCGACTTGAGATTTATTTTTGCGATAACTATCAATAATAAAATTTTGCAATTGTACGTAACTCAATCCTATCTTGTGCGAACTCAATTAAAATATAACTCTACAGTTGTTCACTAAATTCAGTGCTAAAAATTCCCTTTTTTTGACAAACATCATCTGAAACGAAACGGCTCTGGCTTCTGAAGTTTCAGCCGGTGTTCATTAACTGCATCGGCCTTTGGACTTTCGAGTGAGTCACGGGCTTAGCAAGAGCAAATTCTTCCCGAATTTTGCACTTGGCCAGTGCAAAACATAGGCCGAGCGGCGGTTGCGCAGCTGCACATCCCGTTCCCACAGTCGTCGGCGACACCCAATACCCAACAAAACAGATATCACACCTTATCACCCTACACATTAGAAGCAGTACCCAGAATTGTTTTTCTGCGCTCACTATCGCTGCAAGACGGTTTGCAATATTATATTCTGCTCTCGCAGCATCCGTTGTGGACTTAACAATATTGGGTTGCGAAAATATATTTGTAAGCGACTCATATTCGACACCTCAACAGTTCGCGGAATTATTCTGCTGACTAGCAGACTGCGATTCGCAGAGCCAACTTTTCTACGAGCAGATAAACTATACTTCGCAGCATTAGTTTTCAAACCGTAGAAAGATCAACTTGCAGTGCGCTGCATTATCTCAACGATTCACACAGGGAAACTTGAAGACCTTGACATCTTGGCTCATATTAATTTCACAAGCTGTCAATCAACAATCAAGACAATTGGGAGATCTTGTCGACCTCTGCTGAGGAGCGTATCGCTGATATAGAGGAAAATCAAGAAGATCTCCAAGAGGCAGTTAACGTCTTACAGTCACGCCTCCACAATAGTGAAGAAAAAGTCGAAGCACTGCAAGTTATTAATCGCAAGATTTTGAACGCTCTCAATAAATACATTCTTGAAATAGAGAATTTAAATAGACGCTTAGAGAAAGAGCGAATTGAGACAGACAAACGTATCTCGAGCGTAGAGGAACGCATCTCCAACATTACCTTTGGATTAGCAAACCTCAGTCTTGAATAAGACAACACGGAGAAAGTTTATATTCTCTAATTTATATCCCTCTCTCAAGGTTTTTGCAGTAGTTTTGAGCAGTTGTATAAACAGTGCAGTGGCACAGCGATCATCCCTATAAATCAACTACATATCCACAGCAGGCGACAAATTTTCAAGAACACTAAAGTATCCGTAACTGCAGAGAATTTGGACCCTTCACAAAAAAAAAAAAGAAGAACACTCCCATAAGGTCGAGTAGCGTGCACCAACTAATAGGATGTCACTGTCCAACATATGGGGTATAGGCAAGAAGAACAAAAACAAGAATCCAGACATGGATGGCAGAAGCGAAAGTGTACTCAGTTGTCCAGGAGGTGAGGGGCAAGTAAATCGTCAGCGCAATGCTTCACCTGCAGCCAACGCACCACTCAACGTGGTAACAACCGACGCCACTCAGTTCATCTCTGACAACATCTCGAATCAGAGGAGACAATTAGCGCAGGATTCCAGTTACTCCTTGAACGCCAGCCATAACTCGTTGGAGGAGTTCAATGCAACTGGAGGAGCAGGCTGGAGATTACCCGACACGACGGCGGCTTTCATGCCAATACACTCCACAACGCAACACAGTAGCAGTGCACCTCTTTCCTATGTGGGAACAACGATATACACGGGTACGGTGCCGAAGACAACAATGTCCACTACACCAAGCACGCATACACATCAACACAATACCTCAATGCACAATAGACCAGTTACGCCATCGTTTATGGATCTGTTGGATATGCGCAGTAAAATCAATCGTGCTCTAGCCCTAAAAACTGGGGCAAACCCACATGCAGCGGATTCGGCCTTCAGTTACTCATCGGCAGCTGGAAACAAAGCCACACAAGTATCCTCAGCCACAACGGCACCCTCATCTCTTGGCACTCTTAACGATCTCACGCTTCCCCAGCAAACTGTGACTAGCATGAATACTTATCTCAACTCCAGTGCAAACAACGTGAATCTACAGCATCAACTAGATCTACTCACTAGTAGACCACAAGAGTATTCTCTATTCAATCAGAACCCACAAGTAATCTCTCATTTCAACGATGGAACAACACAGCAGTATCACAATGGGCAATACTATAGAAATGTGGACATTCAAAGTCCAACAAGGGATTACAACAACTCCGGTAAACCTGCGCCACCTCAAGTCGATAGAAATGTTTACCCTGCAGGTATCACCACAGTGTCACCATCAATCACACGTGTATCTTGGGACACACGCCAGACTCAACCGATATTTTATACACCCGAAAACTCGCCACAAGACTCCAACAGCGGCTCTGATCCGCGATCTGTTGGTTGCAAATCTGGTCAGCACCAGAATTTTCGTCCCAACTCAAACCCAAATCCGAATGGATATCCGAACCCACATTCGGAATCCTCCAACACCTCAGGCCGGTTTGATAATAGAATTGAGTATGACTTGTATAAACGGTCCAATTTATCGCTAGCACAAGCGTTAAACTTAATTCCAAATTTTGATGGAAATCCGGAACGTCTGAATCTCTTCTGTTCTGCAGTAAAGCGTATTCTGTCAACCTACGGTTCACAAGCTGAACAATATACCTTATTGGCCATCGCCAACAAATTAACAGGTCGAGCAGCTGATGGATTCTCGGCAAGCATTCTACAATACACATCAATTGAGAAGTTTTTAAGCGACATCATCCTCCAGTATAGCAATATAGGTTTGGCTGATGAAATTCTATGCCAGCTCAAATTGGTCACGCAAAGAACCAGTGAACTTGCAGGGGATTATGGTCTACGAGTACAGAAACTGCTCAATCGTTTATTAACCATCTATGAATCGGCACCAGACATTGAATCTGTAGACCGCGAATGCAGGAAAAGAGGTGCACAGAGTGATGCTCTGCAACACTTCATGTTTGGTTTAAATAGCCCGTTAAATCATCAAGTCAGGAGTGAACGACCTGATACTCTCAATAATGCCATTCGTCTTGCAATAGAATTCGAATGCAAGCAGAGTGCCAGATTATCCCTACACCAGATGATTAACCAACCACAATATGATCAGGTCAGGATTAACTATTTAGATACCCAACCCAAAACTGCTGAGGAAGCACCCAAGGCACAGCCGGACGCGCCAAAAGCACCACCGAACAATAACAACAACGGTAGGAACAGCACGGCCAAGTATTGTCATTACTGTGAAAGACCAGGACATGTCTTCAAAGAATGCTACAAGTTGGAAAATGACATCAATGCCAGGCGCATCAATGCGCAAGCTGTGCAAAACTTGGATGGTGACAACCTCAACAATCCGAACAGTGGTCAAAATAATCAAAGACAGGGCAATAATGGCAATTACGTCAGCAGCTACCCCGACAATGGTGGTAATAGCAATAACAGATATCGCAGTAATTTCAATAATCGCGGGAATTTCGACACTCGTGGTGATAACCAAGGGTACCGCGACAATAGCGAACGTGGCCAAAACAATAACCAAGGAAACTATGACAATAGTGAACGTGGTAACGACAACAACCGAGGAAACCACAGTTACAATAATCGAGGTAACTACCAGAACCAAGGAAATAACAATTACCGGGGTAATAACTACAGCTATCGAGGTAACAGCAACGGTTACAGAGGTGATCACAGTAATAGGGGAAGTTACAACAATAGCAGTGGAAATCGTGGTGGTTTGAATAACACTCGAGGTGGACCCCACAACAATTACCAAGGGCGCAATAATCGCAACTGGGACAATATGGGTTATCTCAATGATAATCGGCAGGAATCCAACGATAGGAATCAACATATCCAAGAAGTACAAAATTTCTTTGACCGCAACCGTGACATACGCAACGGCAATAGTGATAGAAAGAATCAGAGTAATGCGAAGCCTTTAAACTCGTAAACTGCTCGACTCAATCCTCAGAGGACGAGCAGTCTAACTCAGGTAATTCTGGAACAAATTTTGGGCGGGTTGTTAACATCAAATTAGCATGTGTAGGACGTTCACCCCCAGTGGTGACTTTGAAAAGTCATAACCTAGCGAACAACCAGGCCGATTTCTTCATTGACACGGGCTCAGACATATCGATAATAAAGGAAAGCATTGTCGACACGATTCGAGCAAAAATTGATACATCTGTCATTCTGACTATCAAGGGTGTAACTCCAGGAGTATGTTTTACTTTAGGGAAAATTTCTTTAAAAGCCAATGATGGCATAGATTGTATATTGCATGTAGTCCCCGACAGTTTCCCCATCAAAGTAGAGGGCCTGATCGGTTGGGACTTTATTGACGCTAATAAAGCACGCATTGATGCGGCAAACAAGCGTTTGGAATTATGCAATAATGTTTTTATTCCCTTTAAACATGAGGAGTGCTTCCACATTAAGGGCAGAACACGACAAATCATTTTTGCAAAAACAAGCAGTATCAATGAGGAGGTAGGCTGGGTTCCGTTACAAAATCTCGGGCCGGATTTATTATTTGGGAATTTCTTGGGGAGGAGCTATAATGGTCAAGTTTATGCGGAAATTTTAAATATAGGGACAAAGACTGTTACTATACCTGTACCCCAAGTCGACTTAATACCTTGTCACACCTCAAGACCTCCTGGTGATGCAGACCTCGATGAGGACGATGTCGAAAGTATCACTAGTAGGGTCAATATCCTCAACCTATTCTCTAACAACTCTGGGGATCAACCCATTGATGTAGCAGTGCGCAACAGGGAGATGTTAGAGAATCCCAAAAAGTTGAAAGAGAGAGTTGACAAGATTATGAGTCTGATCGATACTAGCAGCTGTAACGCTGCTGAGATAGAACATGTGCGTGATTTAATCTCGGAATTCTCTGGAGCTTTTGGTCTCGAGGGGGAACCGTTACCCGCTACTAATATTATCCAGCATGTAATCAAATTAAAAACCGATAAACCAATTCGTTCTAAGAGACACAGATACGCGCGAATTATCCGCGAGAACATTTTGAAAGAAGTCGATAAACTTCACGCGCAGGGTGTAATAGTCCCCTCTAATTCGGATTTTTGTAGCAATCTTTGGATTGTTCCCAAAAGTCCGGGGCCCGATGGGGAGCAAAAGTGGAGACTAGTTACTGATTTTAGCGACGTAAATAAAGAAACGGAGGGGAGTGTGTGGCCGATTCCATTCACCAGTGATATTTTACAACAACTGGCCAGTGCACAGATAATCACAGTGATGGATCTAAAACAAGGCTTTCATCAAATTCCAATCCACCCAGACTCAGCAAAGTACACAGCATTTAGTACTCCGGTAGGACCAAATGGGTGTCAACACTTTGAATACACTCGCATGGCAATGGGTCTCAAGGAAGCTACTAACACTTTCTCCAGAGCCATGTCCTTGGCAATGGCTGGTCTTCAATCTCAGGAAGTGGCCATATATTTGGACGATCTAATGATCTTTGGAAGTAATCTCCAAGAACATGAAGTCCGGTTCAAGAGAGTCATGCAACGATTGGTGGATGCAAATCTGACAGTGGAGCCAAAGAAATGCCAGTTCTTAAAAAGAGAAGCCAGAGTACTTGGACATATTGTGGGAGGAGGCAACATACGGGTTGATCCAAACAAGTTAAAAGCGGTCAAAGAATACCCGACTCCGACCACCACCAAGAAAGTCCGACAACTTCTGGGACTTTGGAATTACTATAAAATGTATATTCCTAATGCCGCAGAAATAGCTCTGCCGCTCACACGTCTGCTGCACAAAGGTGTGAAGTTCCACTGGCGAGAGGAGCATCAATTGGCCTTCGACAAGATAAAAGAGATTCTGTGCTCGGAGCCAGTCTTAGCCAATCCAAACCTAGATGAACCTTTCATAATCACAGTGGACGCATCAGATTACAGCCTGGGAGCAGTACTTAGTCAAGGTAAATTAGGTCAGGATAGACCGTGTGCCTATGCCTCAAGACCGCTCAAGGGTAGTGAACTTCGCTACCCCACATACGACAAGGAGCTTCTAGCAGTCGTCTTTGCCAAAGAGCAATTTTGGCACTATCTATATGGAAAGAAATTTACAGTCGTAACTGATCATGAGCCTCTAAAACACTTTCACACAACCAAGAAGCCAGATCTCCGCTTCAATAGGTTGAAAGCAGCTCTTAGAGGCTATGATTTTGATATCATTTATAAACCGGGAAAATATAATGTGAATGCTGACGCCCTATCACGTAATCCAGTGATTGAGGAGGGAGAAGAAAACCCCGAACTCCCTCGCGCACAGCTTTATGAGCTGGCTGACAAACAGGAGGAAGAGGACAGTGACTTGAATGAAGTGTGGCCTCCAGCAAGAATGTTCAAGACACATGTGGTCAAACCAAGTTGTACTGTCAAAACGAAGAAAACAAACCATCTAAGTTCGTCATCATCGTCAACAAGCGCCGACAACTCAGATGAGGAAGAAATCACCATCAAATCTGTTATCTACAAGAAAGGAGAAATTCTAGCTGTCAGGAACTCCTGCAACGGCTTCTATTTATGCAAAACTTTGACGAACATTAGGGAGAATGAAGAAGACATTCCAATCATGTGGTTCTCACTCAAAGAGAACTCTAAAGAGTTGTATTACCCGGACTACAAAGATCATGTCCACTTTGCATGCATCTTATCGAATGTCCACCTCTTCAAACTAAGGAAAGAAGAATTCAAATTAAGCGAGATAGAACGCCAGCGCATCAGGGCGGTGCTCAAGGCCTCAATAGAATATTCCAAGCAAAAGGAAAAGAATATGGCAAACGAGAACATGCAAATAGATGGCGACATACCTGAATTGGACATCAACCTTAATGCAGATATCACAAGAGATCCGTGGCTCAGTACACGAAAGAAACGGAAAAGAACTCGTGCCCAATTCATTTCAAATTCAGCTAACCTAAACAAAACAAGCCATGTATCCATCAGTTCTCTAGAAGAACCTGTAGCCAAGATAGGCAAGAAGGCGAGCAAATCCGGCAATGTCGAAAAGATCACTCGC
The DNA here is from genome assembly GCA_900474235.1 of Cecidostiba semifascia. Lineage (NCBI taxonomy): Eukaryota > Metazoa > Arthropoda > Insecta > Hymenoptera > Pteromalidae > Cecidostiba > Cecidostiba semifascia. The sequence continues at coordinate 8,301 of UCQR01040951.1, forward strand.
TCATCCAAAATTAATCAAATACCCAAAAAGAAACCGAGTTCTCTCAAGCCACAGACGGTGAACAGAACACCAGCTGAATTTAAGATAACGCCGGAAGATCAGGATCAGGTTATCTCAGGTATCCCGCCCTTGGAAATTATAACTCTCTCGCCAAATCCAGCCAACTCAGCACCACCACGTTCAGCTGAACGAAAGCAGAATAAGGCAACTAGAATCAGGCCCATCATACCCGAGACACCCTCACCTCAAGCGTCACCCCAAGGGCCATCTCTACCTGTTCACACAACGACACAGGAACGAGCGAAAATCGACTGGCGAGTTGCGGCGAATATCCCACTGTCATCTCCACCACAAGAGCAAATATCCTATGTCCAGCAGAAGGCACTCAGTGGGGCAAGACCACCCTCATCGGTTCCGCAGGTGCAACAGTCAAGCTCTCCTGCTGCAATCATCGATAACATCAGGAACAAGATGGGAGCAAAACTGAGAGTCAATGTACTAGAACATCAAATCAAAGGGAAAACGGGAGTACATATTGACATATGGGAAGCAAGCTCAAAACCCGACTCAATCAGTCGTCCACCAAGAAACTCTCTGCATCAAGAGAAATCCGCCACGTCAAAACAAACTCAGAAACATGGGGAGAAGACTGCCCGCAGAGCAATGCTGGCATCGGATGAGTCTTCCAGCGAGCATTCAGGTAGTGCGTCCCATTCGCAGAGCCTGTCGACGGTCAGTGGTTTTCTCGCTGACGAGCTCGCTGGTGGGAAAGAAGCGGATCACACTACGGTGGTTGATGTGGAATTAATGGATGAACAAGGATTACCGGTAAATGATGAGCCGGAAATGGGCAACCCATCTCAAGACATAGATTTATCGGGGCTACCCGAAAGTTTCGATAACTTCGAGTACGTCCCTCGTAATGCTGACAGGAGAGCGAATAGACGGTCGGTTCATGCCCCCTCTATTGGCTCATATAGAGGAAAGTTCAGAGTTTTCGATCCTAGCTCAGAGTGCGCCAATCCAGAGGTCAATCTTGAGCGCTACACAGACATATTATCTGAGCCATCAGGTAATTGTTTATATTACTCTCTTATAAAGTGCATGGAGCTGAAGCATTCAGTATTAGGATTAAGGACAAAACTAGCCAGCTCAACTATACTAAAGGACTGTGGGAGTCCGGAGGACACGTTAGAAATACTATTATCGCCAATGGAATTCGGAGATGCAGATTGTGCGTTCGTTTTTGCGAGAGAATTCAATCAAAACATCTGCATCCACTATCATTACGATAATGGGAAATTGGACTACTGGCACATCAAGGTCAATAAGTCTTCTAACTACATACACTTGCATCTGATAGGTAATCACTTCACACCATTACTGATCGTTCAAACCCTCTACAACTCCGGTTTAACACCAGTATCAGCAGCATCGCGAGGTGATTCCAATTTCAGTTTTGTATCTAATAACAATGCACGGAACGGCACTCAAGCATACGCACAGAGTAACAAGACACCGGAGCAGACACAGCAAAGTAATGTGCTCGCTGATCATGGTGGCAGCACTCCTGACACACCATCTATCAGTATACGGGATGCACTCATCCGCGCTAAGGCACACAATACTACCTTAGAGAGATGCCTTGTCATGAGAGCTCGGCCTCCTCGTGAAAAACCACCGTGGGCCCTTCAAGAAGGAGAGGAAGCTCCGGAGTTGGTAAAGATTCTCTCAATACAGGACCACCCTTTCAGATACAAGGAAAACTTAGTCTATTTCCTGACGGCGGATTTCTTTTTTGACACCGAAATCCTTGAAGCAATGACTGAGAGACAATACATCAATCCAGATGTGATCAAAAGTGCACAACACAAGTTGGGAGATATCGACAACTCAACCTGCAAGGACATGAAGTTGCTGGGCCTGTTTGTAAAGAACAACTTCAATGATAGACCACTCAAAACTGATATGCGAAAATGCATCAAGAAATTGAAAAGTGAAGTTTTAAGTCAGAATTTGACTTCCTTCGCCATCGTGCGAGACTTGGCAATGTTTACCCTCAACGAATATCGAACCTTCACCGAGCTGTTCGACCAAATCTTTGCGGGAGTAAAAGTCGTAGCCATACTCTATCTGAACAATTTGCCTGTGCCGCCTGTCGAACACAGATATAAACTCCTAAAGGAATATCATGAAGCGGCACTAGGAGGTCACCGAGGAATCAATAAGACCTACAGCAAGGTAGCTAATGACTATTACTGGCGAAACATGAGGCCGGACGTTCGACAATTTGTCATGGGATGTTCTGAGTGCCAACTCAACAAACTAGTCAGAGTCAAAACCCGTTTACCGATGAACATCACGGACACGCCATCAAAACCGTTTCAAAAATTATCCATGGACTTCTACGGTCCTTTGCAAGAAACGGATGGAGGGTTCAAATACATTCTGACGGTGCAAGATTGGCTGACGAAATTCTGCATATTGATTCCAGTGAAGAGAGCAACAGCCGAAGAAGTCGCAAGAGCATTCACAGACAGAGTCATTTGTTATTTTGGACCGCCAGCTGCATTGGTCACGGATCAAGGCACCCACTTCCAAAACAAATTGTTGGATGAATTTGCTAAAATCTTCAGAATAGACAAGTATTTCTCCACCGCATATCATCCGCAATCCAATGGGGGAATCGAGAGGATGCACCATACTCTCACTGAATACTTAAAGAAATATATTCAGGAAACAAATGACTGGGGTAGATGGGTACCTGTCTGCCAACACGCGTACAACTGCACAGAACATGAGGCTTCAGAGTTCACGCCTCATGAACTGGTATTTGGACAGAAACCACGCACTCCGTCCAGTTTTCCCCCCAGGGACACTGAGTTATCGATGACATATACTAAGTATGTAGACGAATTAATCAGTAACTTGTCTCAGATGCAAACCATCGCGGCCATGAACTTAGTACAGGCTAAATATAGATCGAAATATTATTACGACAGAAGGTTAAATACCAAAAATTTTAGGGAGGGCGAATTGGTTTATCTATTAAAAGAGCCTCATGTAGGTAAATTTGCGGTCGACTATGAAGGACCATATGAAATAATTGAAATTAATCATAAAACAAAAAACGTTAAATTACAGAATGGAAATGTTATCAGAATAACAATTCTGGATAAAATTAAAAGACCCGGCTTCTTAAAAGATCCGCCTTCGGCAGGATATAATTATAACAATGAACTCCAAGAGAATTCGGAGACTGAATCAGAATCCACATAATAAACCAACTATCTGCGGTAATATTTCCATCAAAACCCACATTCACTCACAATAGCACGAAATGGCGTTATCACATTAATCTTACAAAACATCAACTCTATCTTTCAACACAATGTCCAATCATATTTTTCCTTTCCAACCCGACAATCTAGCAACGGACCATTCCGGTAACACCACGAAAATCATATTAGAACTTTCACTCTCCGAGAGATCTCCTTTAATTTATCCGCTGCTTTTGGGCGCACTAATCGAATTAATAATTCACTGATAAGAAGCGCCATAGAATTTGATCAATTTCGGATATGTTACTTTACAATTTGTAGTTGATGAGATCAGGAACACAAAATAATTGATTATGAATCTGAATACCACGTTCATTGGCAATAGCAGTTCAAAATTGCAACCCTGACTTGTATATACACCTACTAATTGTGTCAGTCCTGTGCAAGTAGCACATTTGTGTTGAAATCCAATCACATAAAACCAAGTACTCACAAGTACCCCTTTTTGTTTTTTTTTCAGAATTATCCTTTGTGATGAATTCAAAAATCCTGATACCATAACACTGCTCGAAAACAATCCAGGAATGATCTCGGAATTCATTTCACCACTAGCTAGTTCTAGCATGGACTGGAAAATCATTCAGAGAGTTGAACTGGACTCTTATTTCGGTACGGGCGCCATCTTAACTGATCAGTGGGAAGAACTTTTCCACTACTGTGACATACTATTCGCCAAATGTAAACACAGGAGTATCTTAGAGGAGTCGCGCAAACAGCTGGATGATGCCACCAGTCAGGCCAACAGGATTATACAACTCCTATCCGGCTTGGGAGTCCCTAATGACGCACGTAACAAACGCTCTGTGCTACCCTTCGTAGGTCAAATCAGCAAAATACTGTTCGGTACGTTAGATGAAAATACTGAAACAAGTTTGCGTAACTTGATCCAAACAGCATCTAATGATACCAAGGAAGTAGCGAAACTTCTGGCCGAACAGACAGAACTTATTGAAACGAAATTCTCGGAAACCGATCGCAAAATAGAAACGGTGAACATTGCACTTTACAACATTTCGCAATCAACTGATTGGTATCGCCAAGCAGAAATGCTATTAAATGCAATTCAAATTCTGAACAATGGTATTACCCAATATAAACTAGACACAGAAATCATTACTGACGCTATAATGTTAGCTTCTCAAGGGGCAATGCACCCCCGTTTCATACCACCCAGTCTCTTCATTAAATCTGCCAAACTAATCGCGGATACCATTGGCAGTGCTACCTTTCCCGGTGATAAAAATACATCGCCTCTAAAAATCGCCGAAATATCAGACATTACCATATTCTTTGTGGACAATAAACTCATGTACCACATCACCATTCCTCTTCTTGATTTACTAACTTTTAAATTATACAAAGCATCGGCCCTCCCCGTAAAACAAAATTGCTTTTTATCTAATCAAACCTTTGCATACATTTGGCCGGAATACCAATACTTCGCAATAAGTAAGAGTAACAGCACCTATATCCCGTTTCTTTCCGAGAAACTAAATAAATGTAAAAAGCTTGACAACCTCCTGATTTGTAAGGACACAGAACCGGTTCGCGAAATTAGAGATAACGCGGGCTGTGAGGTCAAATTCACCACTCAACGTAATATTTTAAACCTAATCGATTGCAATATCAAAATCACACATTTGCAAGACACCTATTGGGTCAGGCTTCATGAAACAAATTCTTGGGCCTTTGCAACCGCACAGAATGAAACCCTATTCATACAATGCCCAAAATCAGCGCATACAATCGCGGAAATAAACAGCGCGGGTATTTTAAGACTCAAACCGGGGTGCACGGCACATACTAACAACGCGAGATTAACAGCGTCGCGAGAATACCGAATGTACTCATCTGAGATTGCATTCATTAAACAAAATCTGAATTTAACTTCCGTAATGTCAAATTTCGCGGACATACAAAATTTGTCTAGATCTATACAGAATGTAGTAAAATCTGAAATCTCGCAAAAAGCAAAGAATCTACATGGCGTCCATGTAGATTCTCTCAGGGCTGGAACGAATTTCCAGGAAATTATTGATAAAGCAAGAAAACTATCCGAGTATCGTGATATAAATAGGGATCTCAAAACCTTCAAATATTACACTAGCACGAGTATTTACTCCATAATTGGGTTAATAATAGCCGCACTTGTGACTTGGAAACTCCTAATCCCCGGGGGGTCCCGTCTACTAATCTGTTTGCGACAAGTTTCAGACACCTCAGACAACATTTCTAATATAAGACAGCCGGAGCACGCAGTGCGTTATGTGACGCGCCAGCCGCAACAACCGACTGCCGAAATCGTTTGGGATGAACAACCCGATTCTACACCCAGACGACACGTGCAAGCTGCACGTATGCTGGAACTACCGGCCTCTCAAGAAGCATGGCTCAGGGCCATAGAACCAG
>UCQR01041292.1:0-11791 GCA_900474235.1 Cecidostiba semifascia
CGATATACAGTTTTTATCTAGTATAAATAGGCTACTTTACTTATTCTATACAGCGAAAATCTGGAAATAGCCTCTATATTGGCATAAGACTAGCACAAAACGTTTGCAATTTAATTGCGGATTCTAATAATGCCTTTGGTTTTGCAAAATTGGCAATAATTATGCGAAAAATCATGTTGGTTTAAATGACGACCCCCCTCCACGCTCTCTACTCTATAGACACATGAGTACGCGGCAGACTAGCACAGCTATATGTGTTTTAGGTGCGGCGGCCATGACAGCCGAGACATGTCCTGGCGCCATCTGGATCCAGCTTGCAGGGCAAACTTTCTCATAGAGTCGCATCAGAGTCCAGTAGATTGCGCCACTTACTCGGCGCGAGATTCGTATTTACTATTCGCCTTGGCAGGGACACACTAGCGCTAATTGGCTAATATCCCGGTTGCAAAGGCCTAATAAAATCCAATAAGTCCGGCTGCAGAAACCGCATAGGATTAAATTCCTATTAGGTATTTGCACCCGGACTTATTAGGTTTTATTAGGCCTTTGCAACCGGGATGTTAAATAAAATGAGGATTCCCCTGGTGGCGAAAATTGGTATATAAATAATTAGGGTGAGATACATTGCTCTTATGCTTATTATGGGAGATTTTATGAATTACGTATGTATATAATATTACATCGATCAAAGGCGCACTTTTTGCAAAAAATTCGTCCGCGCGATTAAAAAATAATTTATTATATACGTATTATATGTATAGATAGGTATACAGTGATGTAAATACTCATTTTTTTATAACCTCCCATAAGAGCAAAGAACAACGTATCTCATAATTATTTATATTCCAATTTTCGCCACCAGGGGAATCCTCATTTGATTTAGCATAAGGAATTGGCGCTAATGTGCCCCTGCCAAAGCGAATTACGACTACTGCACCTCCCTCTCTCTCTCTCTCTCTCTCGCTCCAGTACAGATTTCGGGCAGTTTTTTTTCTCCTTTTTGGCTATTACAGGACTGTTATAGAGGTCCCGTATGAGCCCATTACCAATTCCAATCCGTAAATATTTCGGGCAGTTCATTTAAAATCTCTCGCGATATACGCCAAAATTCCAGATTTGTGGCGACATCTCTCGGAAAATCAGTATACTACTAACGAGCTGCTAGTGCAGACAGTGCAGTCTGTGCAGTGATAATACTGTGAAAGCGACAGGCATAGCGTCTAACCGGTAGATTTGTTGTTCATCTTGTTTACATTAGAGCACTTTTGTAATAAATGTCATTGGATATAACAGCGTTGTTCGATTCTGCTCTACCTCAGTTGCTCTAACTAATAACCATAATTCCGAGTGCTAATTTTCGCTACAACAATAATCAGATCCATTTGAAATCGTATCAGTGTATTTGTAGGTTAACTCAGTGACAATAACACGTTTTCTTGTTTCCTTCCCGCAGCAAGTATCATCATATATAAAACGATAAAATGGATCCGGACTTTTATGATGAATTTGGAAACTATATTGGCCCTGAGTTAGCCTCTGATAGTGAGGATGACAATGACTATGGAAGAGCCGGAGAGGATATTGATGATCATGATCGATCGGATGAGGATGTGGAAGAGGAGAAGGATGACACCAGGGAGAACATGGAAACCAACTCTATGGCAGTAGTACTCCACGAAGACAAGCGCTATTACCCTAGTGCCTTAGAAGTATACGGACCAGATGTGAGTATTGATCATGTAATTCAAATTTTGTAACTCAAGTCTGGAATGCCTTATAATATTTAAATTTGTAACGAAATGTATAGGTGGAGACGCTCGTGCAAGAAGAAGATGCTCAGCCTCTGGATAAGCCCCTAGTTGCACCAACGAGAAAAGCAAAATTTCAAATTAAACAGCAACAACTTCCAGAAACCACTTACAGTATAGATTATCTAGCGGATTTGATGGATTGTCCGGATTTGATTCGTAATGTCGTACTGCTGGGTCACTTACATCACGGAAAAACGACATTAGTTGATTGCCTTATTAGGCAAACTCACCCTTACATGCATTCAGTCACAGATGAAAAACCTTTGAGGTATGCATTTTCATTTGAACATAATTTGTATTTATTATGTAGCATGTATTTTAATTAATGTAAATTTTATAGGTATACAGACACATTATTTACCGAGCAACAGAGAGGAGTATCTACTAAAGCAGTTCCAGTTACCCTTGTTTTGCCTGATGTGAAATCGAAATCTTTTCTCTTGAATGTGTTTGATACCCCTGGTCATGTAAATTTTTCTGACGAAGCTACTGCGGCCATCCGTTTATCAGATGGTGCAGTTTTAATGGTTGATGCTGCAGAGGGTGTCATGTTAAACACTGAAAGGTTGCTGAAACATGCTTTACAAGAAAAGCTAGCATTGACAGTCTGTATTAATAAAATTGACAGACTAATTCTTGAATTGAAATTGCCTCCTCTAGATGCTTACTACAAATTGCGTCATATTATTGAAGAAGTGAACAGTTTAATAGCCCTGCATTCAGATACAGAAAATCCAGGATTTGTTTCACCTGCTATAGGCAATGTATGCTTTGCCAGTTCGGAGTACAACGTTTGCTTCACGTTGAAATCCTTTGCTGCACTGTATGCCAAGCAAACAGGATCAGGTGTCAATGTTAATGAGTTTTCAAAAAGACTGTGGGGTGATGTTTACTTTAATAACAAAACAAGAAAGTTCACAAAAAAACCACCTCACAACACAGCTCAGAGGAGTTTCATTGAGTTTATACTCGAACCCATTTATAAAATATTTGCACAAGTCGTAGGTGATGTAGACACGACGCTTCCTAAAGGTGGATACATTTTTTCATTTTATCGTTATTTTCAAAAATAGATACTTCAATAATGATAAAAATAAATTTTTCAGTACTGGATGAGCTCGGAATTCGTCTTACATCTGAGGAAATGAAAATGAACATCAGACCTTTGCTCAGACTTGTATGCACCAGATTCTTTGGAGACATGTGTGGATTTGTCGATATGTGCGTTGCTCATATACTGAATCCGAAGAGCAACGCTTTGACAAAGGTCTCGCACATATATACGGGTCCAATAGAGTCTCTACTTGCTCAAGACATGATTGAATGTAATCCAGAGGTGAGGTTCTTTTTATAGCTGATGATATCGTTGATCCGATCTATCGAATACAAATTGAATGTTTTCTTATTTCCAGGGAAGACTGATGATCCACAGTACAAAAATGTACCCCACTGAAGATTGTACTCTTTTCCATGTCCTTGGTAGAGTAATGTCTGGGACACTGAGCGCCGGTGAGCGAGTCCGAGTCCTTGGCGAGGCTTATACACGCCAGGATGAAGAGGACTCTCGGGTCTTAACCGTCGGAAGATTGTGGGTGAGCGAAGCTCGCTACAACATTGAAGTCAGTGAGGTACCTGCCGGCAACTGGGTGCTGATCGAGGGTATTGACAGGTCGATCGTTAAAACAAGCACCATCACCGACCTCACGGACTCTGAAGACCTGGCGATCTTTCGGCCACTCAAATTCAACACTCAGAGCATCATCAAAATCGCCGTTGAACCGGTGAACCCTTCGGAATTACCCAAGATGTTGGATGGTTTGCGTAAGGTCAACAAGAGTTATCCGTTACTGGGTACGAGAGTCGAAGAGAGCGGAGAGCATGTAGTTTTGGGTACTGGGGAGCTATATCTGGATTGCGCTATGCACGATTTGAGACGTATGTACTCGGAGATAGATATCAAAGTTGCAGATCCCGTTGTGGCGTTCGCCGAGACGGTTGTGGAGACGAGTTCGCTCAAATGCTTCGCTGAAACGCCCAACAAAAGAAACAAGTTGACGATGATCGCTGAGCCGCTCGAAAGAAACTTGGCAGAAGACATCGAGGCGGAGAAGGTGAAAATCACATGGAACAAGTACGTAAATCATTGCGCCTCATTCGAAATTAACTGAAGATAAATCACGCGAGGTGAAAAAATTAAAATAACGATTTTGTCAACAGGAAAAAGCTCGGCGAGTTTTTCCAGCAGAAGTACGACTGGGATCTGCTGGCCGCTCGAAGTATCTGGGCTTTCGGCCCAGATGCCACGGGTCCGAATATTTTAGTCGATGATACCTTGCCCTCCGAGGTGGATAAATCACTGCTGAATAGCGCTCGCGAAGCCATAATTCAGGGCTTCCAGTGGGGAACTCGAGAAGGTCCCCTGTGCGAGGAACCAATCAGGAACGTCAAATTCAAAATTCTTGACGCTGTGATTGCGCCTGAGCCCCTTCATCGCGTAGGTGAGTATTACACATTCCAGCTGCTACCATTTTTTATGTGGGCAGTTTGTTGGTTCACATATTCATTTTTTTCAATTAATACATAAAAAATTTTCCAACAATTTTTTTTTACATTTAAATCATATTTAAATCATAGCGTAAATAGGAATTGCTTTTTCTGACACGTACAAACAAGTTGTATAAATCCAACGGCGTAAATTCCCAAAATCACGCCGGCTAATGCCAGAATCACCATTGTGCTCACGAAAATTGCAAATCACTCACTTACAATAACCCACCACCCACAGCAACCCACCGACACTAATCGATTCTCTCTCGTTCTCTCCCCAAAGGTGGTCAAATTATTCCAACTGCGCGTCGAGTCGCCTACTCTGCCTTCTTGATGGCGACGCCCCGTCTGATGGAGCCATACCTCTTCGTGGAAGTTCAGGCACCTGCCGACTGCGTCTCGGCGGTGTACACGGTGCTGGCCAAGCGTCGAGGACACGTAACGCAGGATGCCCCGGTTCCGGGTAGTCCGCTCTACACTATCAAGGCCTTCATCCCGGCGATTGACAGTTTCGGCTTCGAGACCGACCTGCGTACGCATACTCAGGGTCAAGCCTTCTGTCTCTCGGTCTTCCATCACTGGCAGATCGTTCCCGGTGACCCTCTGGACAAGAGCATCACTATCAGGCCACTGGAACCGCAGCCTGCCACACATCTCGCCAGGGAATTCATGTTAAAGACCAGGAGGAGGAAAGGACTATCGGAGGATGTGTCTATCAACAAATTCTTCGACGATCCTATGTTGCTCGAGCTCGCGCGGCAGGACGTGCTTCTTAATTACCCGTTGTAAAGTGATGATGATGCAAGAGTGTATGAGTGAATGGAATGTATGTTTTGCACTTTCATTTTGAGGGGTCGCTCTGTGAAAGGATTTCTCGTTGTCCGAATGATCGATGTAAAAGGTAGTTCTCTTGGAATTATTTTTAGAATAATTTTTTAATCTTGTACACAAAATTCGCTGGGAGAACTCTCTTTCGTCGAGAAACATATTACATGAATTTTTAATAACACAAATAAACTCAACGAGAAGCTTATTTAATAGAATTTTGTAATTGTCTCCCTTCGAGCAATTTTAATTTAAGTTTACCAAATCAATTGTAAAAAGTTTAAGATATAAAGGAATAAACGCCACTATAAGAATCAGGCCAGCCAGATTTTGTTGCAAACTCCACGAAACGTCTGAGACACTCGAGCGCTTTTGCCCGCGAGAGGAATCACATTTCCTTATATCTTGAAGAAGAATTTTGCGCCCCGTCAGCGCTTGCCCGAGGCGCTCGCACGTCCTAAACCCATTTCCGGAGGCGGCAGTTGTGAACCACGTGAGCTAAGTCCGACGAAACAAAAAGCCAACTGTCGAAAAGTAAAGCGGATAATTACTCGTCCCAATCAATTGCATTCGTTGCGAGCATTCAACACGTAATTGCGGTTCTCGGCTGTGAATTTCGGCGCGCACGTGGCGCTGCTATATACTGCGGCGCGAAAAATGCGCGCGCGTCACGCGCTTCCCCGAAATCTAAAATTGTCCGAGCAAGCGAGCGAGCTCCGGCGTGCTATGCAGCGAAATGAAAGCAAAAAAAAAAGAAAAAAAACAGCGCGTCAAGAAGTGCCTGTTACCGTATCTATCGATTGTACGCGTAGTAATGAGCATGTGTAACGCAAATGTTAACTACATGAAATTATGAAGCGTCGCGCGTGCGTCTATATGCTAAGCAAATGCTAATTCAACAAGTTCACTCGCTCGCATGACTCATCCTCGGCTAAATATTTATATTATACTCATCGTTACGAAACTTACACAGTCCTTTCTCGAAGCAGCTCTTTGCAGCTGAAAGATACTGATGCGTGTGTAATCAGACGAATTTAAAAAAGACGCGCGCAGAGCGGCGAATTTTGTTGGTTGAATCGATATCCTAGCCGGCATTCCGTGAGCTCTCTCCTCCTCGAATATTGACTCGGTGGAGGCGCGCGCAGGCAGCTCCCACACACATACCGCGCCGGGAACGGCTCTCCGTCTGCAGGCTCCGTCTGCAATGGATAGGTCGATACCTGCGTATGTATGTATGTGTCGGGAGGATGAATGGGAACCGGATTTTGTATACGGTGCTAAATGGCATTTTTACCTGCCGTATTTGGGGGGCTTCGGGAACGCGGCTCGAGGCCGCGTAGCTTTTGGAAGTGGTTCTTAGTTCGGAGTGAAGTGCGGCTTATACATTTTAAAATTTTAATTTGTGTGCTTATTATTTTTGTTTTGTTTTAGACGATTAATTCACGATGTTTACGCGATAAGTTTGAAGAGGATCCTCTTCAGCTCGAGCTGCTCCGAAACGTATTTTTTTGAATTTGCACTTTATTTCTTTTTCCATTCTGGTTTTTGTTTTACCGCAATTCTAAAGTACGTTTTCCGTAGGTAGCGGAAAAAGCCATCAGTAATTGAATAACCATCGACAGTTCCGAAACGAACTGCGCATCAGCTCTCCATCAATCACGAGTGCGACGAAGCGGCTCGCCTCCACTGCACAAGCAGCCTTCGCCTTGGAACTCGTCCACTCCGTTCTCCATCCTCTACTCTCCTCGTGTATATACTGTCATCGATGTGTTTCTGTCTGCATGTATGTGTTCGTAGATGTATATATAGAAGTAAACCGAGGAGACTGGACTGCCTTGTTGCGTGTGCGCCTCCACTCTTCGCTTCTTCAGTCGTATAGGTATAGGATAGGTATACCTACGCACACACCTACACAGACTCGCGGGAGTGGCACCCACACAAGCTTGCTTCAACTCGCGCGCAGTGCACGATGATGGTGGCGGCGCTGCTGCTGCGGCAGCACGACAGTCAGTGTGTCGTAAACGCGCTGCTGCTCCAGTAGTCGTTTCTCCGTGCTGTGCGCGCAGCAGCTCACTCTTTCTCACTGTTGTGTGTTGCACACTGCGTTGCATACACAGACACAGTCCTCGTTATCTATACACCAGTGAGACTGATAGACCAACTCTATATACCTGATCGAGTTGAGTTACCGAGCCGTCTCTTGCGGAAAGAGAGAAAGATAAATAAAAACAAAAAGATACGTCTTCGGTGCGGGGGAGGTGGTGCAGCGCGATGCGCTAGGGAAAGAGCCAGCAGTGTGTCGTGTGTTGTTGCCGAGCGCCACCGCGCGTCCTGCAGTGCGAGTATATCTATCCCAAGAGAGTGCGGATATAATCTCCAGGACAGAAGAGAAATAGCCTAGACGAGAGAGAATAGCTTATACAGAGTAGAAGAAGAAGAAGAGCAAGAATGTCGCGGTTCGCGGCTCTGCTCCTGCTGCTGTTGGCCGCCGTAGCGCGGGCCAACGTCACGCCGAGCTCCTCCGAACATGCAGGTGAGTCAGGAGAGAGAGAGACCGACCGACCGCCAGGCATCAGGCTTCTTTATCCTCTCTCACCTCCCATACATATACACACACACACACACATGCACACACTGGATATACAACTCGTTCTCTCGTCGCTTTCTGCCCTTTTTCTCTATGTCGCTTGTGCGTGTATACCTTTCTCTTGCTGAGGGCTCTCTCACGAATGGAGGATACAGCTACAGAGAAAGAGAGACGTTATCTCGGCGGCGGCCCCATTTCGTGATGTGATGTATACCTGTGTGTGCGTCCGTCTCTGTCCCTCCCGTGCGCATAAGAGAAAGAGAGAGAGTAGAGTCCGATCGCGAACGTCTGGCGCGATCGATTTTTCCGCTTTAAGTCGCGCGCGCGGCTATACGACACGACGAGAGAGAGAGAGAGAGAAAGAAGCGCTCCGATGGCTGGCTTTCCTTTTGTCGTCGATACACACACACACACACACACACACACACACACATCATTTTTTTATTCACTCTCTGTACCTCACCTGTTTCTTGAGTCTGCGTGATGTCGTAGTATACTTAGTATATACGTTTCTTCATTTTCTCTCTCTCTCTCTCTCTCTCTCTCTCTCATTCTCTTTCCTCCTCGTCGTGTTCGATTTTTCGGAGTCACACGCGACATCGTCGTATACACCTACACACCCGACTCTCCTATTTATAAAGCGCTTTTATTTTTCCCCTTAATTTTTCGTCGAGAGTCGCGCGTGCTAGTCCCACTTTCTATATCGTTCTCGCACACGCATACACACATACTGTATCTTATAATACACTGATGTGTTGTATAGCCGAAAAGCGCTAATCGTTCGGTAAATAAAGGAGCGATCGATTCATGCCGCGCGACGCGAAAAAGAGCGTCTTTCTATACGTACTCTTATGCGCTATCACCTCTGATTCTTACAAAAGAGAAGAGATAAAAATAATAATCCCGACGAACGAGAGAGGGAGAGAGAGAGAGAGAGAGAGAGAGAGAGAGAGAGAGAGAGAGAGTGCGAGAGCTTCGTCCCAACGGAGCTTTTACGCGTTGTGGCGCTACTGCTTCCCTTATAGCAAATTGCTTCCGGATTCGACTATATTCTTGACTTTTCACGACGCAACACGTCGATTATTTTTTTTTCTTTTTGCGCCCTTCGATCGATACGCGCTCGACTGTGCCATAAAAAAAAGAACAAACAATCAGGCTTGTCGTCCTTTTTCTTCGGCTCAAGGATCTCTCACCTACAGCGCGACCGCTTTCACTCCTTACTCGGCTCTGTACATCACTCTCTTTTTCTCGCTTCTTCTTTTTATTCTGTATAATACAGCTCCCCCGAAGGTTTTTCGAGAAAAGCGGGCGGTCCGGAATTTTGTTCGAAGGTCGAAACCCGACTCGGTATGCAGGTGCGGGACGAGATTTTTCGCCGGCGGCGGCAGCTGCGCATAGAGGGTTATACATATATAAATCTACCTGTGTATATACATGTGTGTGTGTGTGTGTGTGTGTGTATGTCTGGCTCTGCGGGATTTTGTTGAAATCGCAGTCGCTGCTCTCTGCGGTATACCTGCGGTAGTGTATAGCCTATACCTCTCTCTCTTTCTCGTCCCTTTTTCTCGATCCAACGCATACAACTTATTCTTTCTCTCGTTTTCGTTTCTTCTTCTTCTTCTTCTTCTTCTCGGTTCCCCTTTTTGCCTCTCCTATTCTTCCGGCTGCAGAAGAATTATGCCCGAGTTATATACACATAGTCACGTGCAACACAGCACACAATGTAGGTACAGCAGTAGCAGCAGCAGCGTCTAGCCGTTTATCGCACACCTGTTCACGCTCTCTCTTTGTATACACACTATGAGCAAAGTGCAGTACTATAGAGCCTCTCTCTGCATTATCCTGTTCATTTGGCTACTCCTTTTTTATCTCTCCCTCTCTCTCTCCACTTCGTGTATCTGTATACGACAGAGTTACACGGTTAATGCGCGAATGCTAATGAGTTTAGCGTTATATATTTATATGTAGAATTTTTTTATATTACACACAACGCGCGCTTGCCGAGATTGCCTCTCTCGCGTGCAGCGCGCGACGGAATTTATATGATGTGTGTAACTTGCTCTATATATGCGGACTGCATTTTTCCGCTACAGCAGCAGTGTCGAGTCGCACACGCGAGAGAGTTTAATGGCATTGACGTAGCGGATGATTGACCGAGCTGTATATATCTATGCATCTATGCGTTGGACACTGTGTGTATGAGAGTACGATTTTTCTTTCTGAAGAGGCTTTTTTCGGATTGTGCGCCGGCGATGTTACCTCTGAATTATTGCGCCATGAGATGAAATTCCGGCCTCGTTTTTGTGTGTGTGTGTTTTATATGCAGTAATCCGGGAAAAGATATATAATTCTCTGAAATAATTAAATTCCTCTTCGCTGCAGTGCTATATCGGTGCGCGGCGCGAAGATCTCTCTTAAATTCACGTCGTCCCTAATATATTTAATCGGAGGATAAGATCGATCGTGATCGAGAGGCTCATTTTCGGCGAATACACACACACACACACACACACACACACACACACAACACGCTCCACATAATATATAGCGGGTATACAGTTATCTCTCTCTCTCTCTCTCTCTCTCGAGAGAGAGAGAGAGAGAGAGAGAGAGAGAGAGGCTGCTGCTGCTGTTGCAGCGTTATTTGTCCCGGCGGGCGTTATATATAACACACTGCACACGCATCGACTTTCTCTTTATTATACTCCGCGTTGTAAATAATGATAAAAGTCGCGCCAATTGAATATAACTCGAATTATTCCGATATCGAATACGTATATATTATATGTACGTACGCCGTTATATATATATATATATATATGTATAGACATTTTAGATTTAGAATATTACAACGAGTGTAATGATGCCGAGCGACTAATTAAGAAAGTTGTCCAGCGAATCGCGTATATATTGTTGTCGGGAAAAAATGTTGGATTGAGGCCGATATCATAATATATATATACACACCAGACTGCAGCTGACTGCAGGAACGGTGTACGTATAAAAAAGCAACCGTGTACACAACATTTTGTTAGACATTATAACGTCGCCGCTCTCATCAAAAATTCATCCACAAAAAACTTCTCTAAATACCATTAAAGCGTTGGAATAATGAATGACGCGCGCCAAGTACATCAACTCTGCGAACTTTTCTCCAAAAACTTTTTCCCGCCGCCGCACTCCAAGTATTAAAAGACTCTTCTCTTCCCTTCTCTTCTCTCTCTCTCCCCCCGAGTATTTGCCATATTTTATCGGCTCGCGCTCTCAAGAGAGAGAGAGGTAAAATCTTTCGGCAGAATGCGCGCGCCAGTAACCCTTTTAAAGCGGCTGCAGACAAGAAGAAGAAGAAGAAGAAGAAGAAGAAGAAGAGAAGAGACGAGAAGAGTATTCGCCGCGGCGGTGAAAATTGGAGCAAAATAGACAGCAGCGACTAGTCTCCCGTCTCTCGGCAATAAACTCCTCATGCATATTACA
The DNA here is from genome assembly GCA_900474235.1 of Cecidostiba semifascia. NCBI lineage: Eukaryota > Metazoa > Arthropoda > Insecta > Hymenoptera > Pteromalidae > Cecidostiba > Cecidostiba semifascia. The sequence goes on from UCQR01041292.1 coordinate 11,245, forward strand.
CGGTGCGGCGGCGGCAGCGGCAGCGGCAGCGAAGGAATCCGCGCGCGAGAGAGCCATTCAATTTTTACAAAATGCAAATTCCCACCGCCCTTATATATTAGTATAGGTATCCCTCCGTGACCTATACGACAGCTCCTTGTCGCAGCGATTCTCTCACTCAGTCACTCACTCTATCGATTACCGATGATTTCCATTATATATGACGCGCGAGAGGGAGAGAGAGGACAGTATGCGCAGAGGGAATAATAAAAGCTTACTCGCGGAGAATACATGCCTATAATATCTCCGCTCGCTCGCTCTCTGTAAACAGAGCAAAGTTGTCGAGATTTAGATTTCATTCGGAGCGACGACGCTTGTTTAATACCCTGCACACAATACACACACACACACACACACACACACACATCTCCGGAGAGTATATAGTATAGGGAGTAGTCCTTTATGAAGGAGTTGCGCCGAGATATATTGTGTCGCGCAGCCTAATTTCGCGGGAGAGATGCGCGCATTGAAATATATGCTCTCCCTCTCTCTCTCTCTCTCTCTCTCT
>UCQR01041371.1:14183-24862 GCA_900474235.1 Cecidostiba semifascia
GGGGGGGGGGGGAGAGGAAAACATGTGAACGCACTCACCTGGGACATGTGCTGCGGTCGCGTCGCCGTCGACGCCATGTGCACGACTGTAGCTCTCGGGACTTTAAAGCCGTCCTCGGCCTCGTCCGGTACCGTTGTCACCTGCAAAATCAATCATGCAACGATCGCTTAATTATCGAGTCGAGAGAGAGAGAGAGAGAGAGAGAGAGAGGAAGGGTATCATCGTTGATGTGGACCACCAGCGCGAGAGCGTATCGAGTGCAGCACATATGCCAATGGCTTTATTTTCCTGATGCGCATCGAGTGCTATCAAATATTTCACTCGATACGCTCTGATTGTTGTTGGCTTATATTTAAGTAGTGGGGGAAAAGATAATGTAATTTTCAATCAATAAGTTTCAATTTATATCAACTGTTTCGTGTGAGACCTTTAGAAAAGTTTAACAGATGGCACGGATATCTTCGATATCTTCGGGCGATCATTAATTACGGAAAGGTCGCGAGCTTTCAACTCGAAGAAATATGGAGCAAGTGCAGCGCGCGATCACTTGCTCTATTTTCTCCAAGTAACTCGTCGGAGAGAGAGAGAGGGAGAGAGAGAGAGAGAGAAAAAGACAACCAACTGCGGGCCTGACAGAATGTTGAAACTTCGGTCGGATAAAGGGCTTGTTGAATATTACGATATTATAACACCCGCGACCTGTTATAATCGTACAATCGATGATACGTATAGAATTTCACTTGCATCGCCCAAAGGCTCGATCTTGACGAAAAAGGCCATATACCCTATAACTGCACAGCTCTCGCTTTAAACGAAAATCAATCATCGCCGTTCGCTCGGAGCGAAAATGATTTTCTCTCGTAAAAGCTCGACTCGCTGCCGAACAATTGTAACGATTCGAGCGAGCCTCGCGGCATCCCAGTGAGAGAGAAGAACAATAGCTCTGCAGCGAAATTTCAGAGTTGCTCTCTCTCTGGGTTTTACGCTGGCGCCTGAGTTTAACGAGTGCGCATCATTGTTCAACGACTGTCATTAATTCGAACACGAGCTTTAATGGACCGTAGTATTTTTGCTTTCTTCTCGCCTGCTGCTGCAGACGAGCATAAAAGCGAAAAATTAATTCGCAGAGGTGTAAGTGCTTTTTCGAGAATCCGACGACGACTCAAGTTTTTCTTTTTACGATTATTGAGTCAATTGCCCGGGTGTCTAATAGAGAGAGAGAGAGAGAGAGAGAGAGACAGATAGAAAGATTGATTTTTGCGAGAAACGTACGAGTGGCAGCAGCATTTATCAGATCTAGTCTTTATAACGACTTGTACTTAAATTCGTAATCATTTAGATAAGAATTATTATCTGCTGCTATATAGCGAGAAATACGAGTTTTCGTGTATAGCACGGGTTGTGCAATGCCGGAGTCGCAGCGAAAGTTTTGTTAATAAAATTCTTGTGCATGTTGTAGTGACGATTTCAATAAAGATTTCTCTTCGCACTTGCTCTCAAGGACCTGACACGCGTATAGAACAAATATTTTCAAGTCTAGTATATATACACGCATTTTTCTCTTTATTAAACTCATGCACACACGTGCGTGCAGTATGTATATGCACAACCTCGAGAGCTAGCCTGAAATTTTCAAATAGAAATTTTCTCTCATCCACACTGCATAAACAAATCCGCAGATATTCCTCTCTATATAGCTCATCTCAGCGTTTCAATTAATCGCCGCCGATGAAGACGGTCCGCGCGCGACTAAATTGAATTGCAGTTGCGTCCGCATTTATGAATATGTAATTCCATACATATAAGGTGCAGCTCTCGGGGAGTTTGGCATAAATTAGTCTGCGCTCTCTCGCTGCAGTAGCTCTTTCTTGTGCCGCCGCGCGCGCGTCGAGATCCCGCCGGAATAGCGTTATACAACTTTCGCGCGTCCGAGAATCGATTATATTTCGCGCGCCGCCGCCGCCGCCGCCGCCAGCTCGAATATGAACTTTGGTTATAAATCAATAGCCAAGGGGTAATTGCGATATTATTTAAAGTGAGATATTAAAGTCGTATACGCGTGTATATAGCTGATTATATTATATATAGCGATGAAAAAATAATCAAACAAGTGAATATAGTGCATAAGCGGGTTAATCCAATGTAGATATACGTATATCCCAGTGCTTAAAATCAATCGATCACTCATTTTATCGACAGCTCTCCCTCCGAATGGATTAATTATAATAAAACGTGTCGTATCAGACGTCCCGCTCGTTAAAATACAAGTATGACGGGCGCATTATCCTACTCGCAAAGCAAAGAACGATTTTCCCTATCGATGCAAAATATTCTCCCGTCAGCCACCTATAGCCCTAGCTTATAATACATACACACTCTATACGCCTTTGCTCTCTCAGAGAAAGAGAGAGGGACATGTAAATTATTGCACATTCACATTATTATTATGATACTCTCGGCCGAGTATAAATATATAGAGCCCAATCATCAGCCGCGCCGCGTCGCTCTATACAAACACACGGCGGGCCTGAGAGAGCCCCGGCGAGATTTAATAAGAAGATGCGACGACGACACCCTCGGAGCGGCAGCATCAGCGAGGCTTTGAATTCGTTTATATAGAGCGTCGAGGCGGTCTATTCCACGGAAAACGGAACTTAATTACAGATTTTCACGATAGTATACCACGTCGCCACCGCTGCACTGACGCTCTTTTCTCCTCTCTCGCTGCACACGAAGCAGCGCCGGTCGATAGTAGGACCTCCGTAGGGATGAGAGGAAGACGCCAAGCGCCCGCGCGACTTTTTTTCTTATTTCCAGCTCTCGTCATTGAATAGAAATTTAATTGGATCGATCTATTCTGTTTTGCAGTCTTTTTTTTTTATATTTCGTAGAGGTACTCTCGAGTGATGGGGTTGCGAGACACTCGGAGCTTTTCAGCTACTTGTATGATGATCGCGCAGGAGATTTCACGAGAGGAATCAGCAGCTACATAGCTGGCGATAAATCAAACGTATTACATTAAATACTTGAGCTCCTCGCGGCTTTCATCGCGCGTATATGTATATAATATATAAGTGACACATATATATACGCCCGCTAATTATACATTCATCTACTTTCCATTAATATAAAACGGAGAGTGTGTAATGGTGTACGCTTTATTATCTTTCTCACGGAAACTCGCGCCGAGTATATGTCAACTACTCTCTGTCGTTGCGCAACTCCCGAGAGCCACGCGTATATATTGTGCGTTACGCGAGAGAGTATCCGTTTTGCATTATACGCGCTCTGAAATAAAATTCAAACGCTTTCACTTTCCGACTAAATGTCTATAGAGCCCCTATTGAAAATTTCACACACACACACACACACACACACCAAGTTTCCTCCGCGAGCGACAGGATTTTTCTACATCGTCCGGGCCCCGATCCAACGACTATACGACGAAGATAAGTTTCGCGACCTACTTGAGAAGTATCTCTCTCTCTCTCCTCTTTCTCTACGACTGATTCACTCTCGCATGGACGAGTTCTTGATTTTGTGTTTTATGAGGAGAGCTGCGATGCTTTCGGGGACGAGTGTAATCAATTCAGGATCTTTATATAAGTTGTTCGAGTCGCGTCTTTTCGCATATAATTCCTGCGCGAGAATATAAAGTTTATATCCGGAGCTTTATAGTTAAAAACTAGACGCGTTCTGGGTTAATCGTCGGCGCGTGAATAAACCTCCCACCTCTATAATATAATACCTGCTGGTGTATCATCATCAATAATATTTCCCAAGTCCGAGTCGCCGTGCGCCAAAAAAGCTATATCTGCAAGTATGCTGAGAGAGAGAGAGAGACATCCGGGTCAAGTGGCTCGATGAATATACGCGCGTCCATTATGCCTATATAGGTATATATGCACAGTGCACACCAACGCTATACATACGATATTTCAGGTATCTATATAGTGCCCCCCCGCAGTCTCGCTTTTATGCGCCGTGTAAACGAGCGATGTCTCTTGCAGGCGCCTCGGCATTATAACGCCTACCTATATAGGAATAAATATCCTCGACGCTCTTTTTGCATCGCGAGATTTACCGTTGTTTCGAGGCAGCCGCGGTATATAACAGAGCCATTTAATATTCATGCGCGTGCCTCTTTTACACACAGTTTTTATTGTGCGCGCGCTGCATAGATTAGGATCGAAACGGGATCGGTCTGGGTTTATCGCGTTCTTTTTTTATAGAGAGAACACGTTGCTGTCTTGATAGGACGGTGCTTATACGTGAGATAGACCGCGATAAGAGAGAGTGTGGGATACCGATTATTCGAGCGCGAAATTTTTTATCTTATGTACGTTCATACCTTATCCTCCACTCCAGCTCCACAAATTAAAATTACGAACCATACAGCATGGTATGAGGGAGTAGGAGGAGGCTTAATTAAAAAGTTTCGTCACCTCGTCGTGCGGCCGGCAAATGGAAGAAAAAGAATGAAATCGGGTTATACACCTAATTAGCAGAAAGTACGTACGCGGCGCAGTTTCGAGAGCCGGAGTAGAACTCGGGGCTGCAGTTGCGAGAAAGACAATTTTCGATTCTTATATTCCCGTCATCAGACGCGATTTCATCGAGGAGGCAAGTTTGCCGGCGGAAAAACTGGCTGTGTCGCTTCAAGAGCATCGCTGCTTTTTCCGCGCGTTGTTTGTTCGGATCTTCTTCAATCTTCTCTCTATAAACGCGACGACTTTGAAGCGACGGCATATAACCAGTATTTTAATCCTTCTGTTTACAATCTTTTGTTGGAAATATCAGTTCTCCAGCGGTGAATCAACACGACTAAAAGTTTGTTTTTCTGTGCTTACGCAAAGCCGTAACTCTAGCCTAACGCACATAAATTATCCATCAACAAGTGCACAGTGCACGCACCTCCCCCTTTGGAAAAATAAGAAAACAGCGACGTCTATGCGTAGTGCGGATGCACACAGGATGCAGTGCCAAGGAGGAGTCGGATATATTCGCGCTCTAAATCAAAATCACTATCCGGCGTCCGACGTGTTTAGTCTGCGCAGAGCGGTGCTTTTGCGCTGCAGCGCGTTAACGGCTCGTTATTCGCGCAAGCGTCGCGTCGTCTCTTTCCAGCTCTCTTTTGGCTTTTACGTCGGACAATATTCGCGGCGCGTTAAGTGCACATCCGCTCCTTCGCGGGGATTTCGGCCATTTTTACGGACTGCGAATTTTACTTTTATGAGAGCTCTAATCTGAAAACCTTATCGCGTTTCATGTAAACGCAATAGGCGAATTTATTATCCGCGCGCCGAGAGAGCCAATTTGCAAGACTCTCTCGAGATATATATTACGAGGGTGTGTGAGTCAATTAAAATTGGCGCCGCGAACATACAAACATTATCTGCTCGCTCTTGCATCACAAGCTCTCTTATATTAATTAACGCTATTTATCTAAATTACCCGATCGAGTTGTCGCTACCTGTTAAGACCCGGCGTGGCCGCGCGCGAAAAATTCAATTTCAACGCGATTTATATCACTCGCGGTTTCGGTTCGTCGATCGTAAATACACGCACGCACACACACACACACACACATATTTCGCTCTCATCACGTGAAGCCGACTGAAATCTCCCTTTTGTGCAGCGTCGCGCGTGTTCAATTAATCAAGAGCCACACGAAGGCTGCACAGCGCGAGTTCATCTTCTTCTCTCGTCCTCTATGTGCGCGAGTTTCGCACGGGACGGTTATTTCTTCTTTTATTTCGTCGTTTTGCCGAGAGAAAAAGAGCGATCCGATTTTTGCGCTGCGTCGCCCGAGCGAAATTAATTATTCCTCAAGTTTGACGCGGTCAAGAGCTGAAGCGAGCGACGATTTGCTCTCGTGCATTAATTATTCGAACGACGCTTTCTTTCACAGAGAAAACAGTAATAAATAATTCGTCAACGTGAAGTTGAAACTCAAGTGCGAGCGTCGTAAATCGTGAAAGACATTTTGCGATACTGCGTCTCAAAAGCTCTCGTCAAAACAGAGAGCCCCCGAAAAACGAAAAAGTATCGGCGGGATTTCACGTATAGCCAGAAACATACTGCAGAAATAAAAAGAAAAGTGCACGATGACGTCCGTGCACAAACACACGCATACGCGGCTGCATCCCAGACTATAGAGCTCATGTGCAAGCAAAGCGATGCAACGGCGGTATACATGCACAGCTGGGGGAGAAGCCCCACTTGCTGGCAGCGGCGACGGCGGCTCTTGTAAACAGCCTCGGGGGGGTATTGGTTACCGGTGGCGTTCGTGTAACACACGATGTAACCGAACGTGATTTCTCGGCTCGCGCTTTCGCGCCGCGCGCTCCATTCATTCGACACTGCACTTTTATGGCTCGCGGGACTCTTTTTTTCTCTCTCTCTCTCTCTCTCTCATCCTCGCGTACCTATATAATGTATTCCAGGCCGTCGGCACTCCGGGTGGCTTTGCTCCGAAGAGGAGATGGGAGAAGAAAAATATTCGCGCTCTTTTTGATGCGTCATAGATTTCGGACATCGAACGATGAAGGATCGAAACTTGAAACTGCTAATTGATTAAAAGAGAAATGTTTGTCACGTCGATCCGCCGCGGCGAGATTTACTACTCGGCAAAGCATATTTTTTCTGCCCCGTCGGACTTTGTATGTACCGCAAATTACTTTGCAATAATGGACAGAGAGAACTTGGCCAACTATCGGCTAGCGGACAAAAGAAGCGGGAACTTTTGAAACTCTACTTTAAAGAAGCTGGCACGGGCGTGATCAATCTTATAGCTTGGGGGAGTATAAAAAAATTGCAAAGAGCTACCTCGTGAAAAATATTTCGAAATCATAATATATGTAATATACTTGAAGAGTATGAGAATAAGAAAGACGTATACATATAATAGAAAAAGAGGATTTTCCGGGGGCGCATGTATATAACACATATGTATATACTGACGTATACACGAGTGGATCGTCCCGTTCGCACCTCTCGCAAACATCCTGGAAATGGTATAACGAGCGCTCGCGCAGCGTTTCGCTCTTTCTTTTCTCTCTCGAACATTTGCGAGAGAGCAGAACCCGGCAAATCCTCCGGCTGTGCTGTGTACTACAAGTCCTTCTCTTCTCTCGAATTCAGCGAATTCTATGTATTCTTCGCTTTGCTTTGCTATCTCGAGCTTGCACACGGAAATGCAAAGTTCAATATTTTCGCGGATATAGGATATCAGATACGTGATGTACGCTTTATCGTTTTCCTCGAAAAACACGCTTACAAGCTAGCTTATATTCGTACATTAAATTCATTATTTTTTAACGGGACGCATATTTGGTACATAACGAGGGGTAATCTCCCCAAAAATTGCAGAGCTATAACGATCGTCTTTATATATAAAATTACGAGAAATTTTCTGGACCACCACCGGGGCTCCCTCGAAATTATCGAGCGGTTTGAGTATGAACTTGCAATCAGTGTGTGATTAGCAGATGACTCTCGGCTTGTATACATCAGCGGCGGCAACAAGGTCGATCGGCTTTTAATGGCATTACAGTGCGGATCAGGGCCAGTCGTATTTACTCACGCAGAGTAAATACGACAACGAGATGCGGGGGTGAATATAAAACACGAATTTCATATTCCATGCCCTGCTGGTGTAATAAACGTCGGCTGGATATTCGTTTGGCGTCTGTTTGGACAGGCGTTTGGCAGATTTTCGACAAGATCGAGAAATACGCAGTGGTATAAATACACTCTTATCGTTTTTGCGCTACACAGCGGGAAAATCTCAGTGCGCGATAAAGATAACACGACGAGATGTTTTTTTGTCCCCGTACACCCGAGCCTGTTTTATCGCACCGGCAGCGTAAATTATAGCCCCGCGCGCGACAACTCGGTCGAGCCGATATAATTAAGAAATGTTCTTATCTAATGCGAGAAAGTTCGCGGTCCGAACGGCCACTGAAAATTTTTGCTCATTAAGCCGCACGACGGACAAGGCACAAGCTATAGGAATTATTGGACTGCAAAAGTCCGAAAGTCGATCGTGTCCTTGCATGTAGCCGCAGCCCGCGCAGAATAAAAAAAGCGTCGCATCGCCCGAGGGGACTCATTGTTTCCGCGACGCTGCGGCAGTAGCTCTCGGCTGGATCCATCGATTCGCGGACTTTGACATTGGCCGCGTAGCGAAAACTTGCTCCCCCCGCGGCAGTATGCTGCAGTTGGCCCGGCTGACTATTGTATACGTATATACACATCTGGGTCATCGATTTTCCCTTCTTATTTGCGCATTGCAATAGACGATTATAGCTGCGTTATATATAGATGAGGCAGAGACACACGGCGACTATGCTTACTCGATCGCGAGAAGAAAAGCCTGCACACAAGACACCAACAACAGTAATAATAATAATAATAATAATAATAATAATAACAATAAAAGACCGAAGAGTAATTAATGGTTGCCTTCCGTGTGCGTGTCAAACTGTCTCTCGGCAACAATAACGCTCCCTCGCGAAATCAATTTGAATAAAGAAACATTGTGCGCGCATCGGCTTTCCCACGGAAGTAGCCAGTGCGCCGCGCCTACGACTACGCATCTCCCCGCCGCGCGCGTTGCACTTGCAAATTCATCGCTCTCCGCATAAGCCATACACAGAGCGGAGAGAGAGGTTGAGAACCAGCTCTGTATACATGTATATACATGTGTGCACTCGCTGCAGTCTCTCCCTCTCTCTCTCTCTTCGTTATTCATTTGGCGCCTCTCGCGCCGCAGCTAGTCCGACGCATTCAAAGGTGCAAGCCTTTCATTAGCGTGTAGGCCACGCGCTCGCCTCTATTATACGACCGGCCCGCCGCTGCAGCCGACAAAACATCTGATTCCATTGTCACCCTCTCTCTGGGGTGGCTCTGCGGGCTCCAGTGGTATATAGAGAGAGAAAGAGAGAGAGAGAGAGCGACAGCTACTGTGCTCTATTTTCGATTATTATTCGCCGCGAAGTAGCCGTGAAATTGGCAAATTGCGCGCGAGACTATACGCGGTTCCATCTGACTGCTGTTACTGGTTTGATGGAGATGATGTTGATGTTGCATACGAGATCGTCGACCTCTCAAAACCTCGCTCAAAACTGCGCCGTAAACCTCGTGTTGATGGATAATATTCTCGCTCAGTATATTTCTTTTAATACGCATCAGTCTCGAAAAAAAAAGTACGAGCGCATAATAATATATAATGTCCTCCCTTTGTATCCCCCTAAATACAATGTGGAAAGCACGTCGCAGTGAATAGCTGAAAATGCAGCAGCAGCAGCCGGCCCCTCTCTGAAAATTCGCTCGAAAAACGAGAATATACGAAAAATAGCAGCAGCAGCGGCGGTAGCCGAAAATAAAGCGTATTTTCGGAAGAGCTTTGTGCCGATCCAGTTATACCGCTGCGCTATACTCGCGTAAAAGGAATAGAAGAGCTGCGAGCGACGAATGAATGCTGAAAAGAGAGGAGGACGAGTTGCGCGCGCGCGAATTCTGGCGCGTGTTCCACTTTTTTCTAAGGCGAGTTTACAAACAACGGTGCGGTCATTAAAATACGAATAGCCGCGCGAGTATCTATAGGGGCTTTGACATTAGAATGTAATGACTGCTATAGGTGAATACTCGTCTTGTTGTTTTCGCTCTGAATCTCATTCACGACCATAAGCCGGTCATCGGCGTGCTGCAGCTTGAAAAATTGAAAAATATATAGGATATAGGTATATATGCGCACATTAAAATTATATTAAAGCTTCCGACAGCGCAATTAACTCGAAGGTCGTGTATTTACACACTCGAAACGTTCAAGTGATGACACTTTCAGAGCTACTCGTCTCTTCTGATGCAGTGTGCTGCACTTGAACTGCAGTAGAGACTGTATTTTCCTTATTCGGCCTTGCGCTCACATACCTATATTATAATGTACGATTTACCGCCACTGTAGCTGCAGCCAGTCCAAATATTAGCCTTTGTTTTGAGCATTATTGGAGAGAAAGAGAAAAAAAGCTGATGCTCTTTACGGCTAAGTGCATTCGTTTTAATACTTTTAAATTATATATAAGCTAATGCGCGACTGTTTCTTAGTGAGTCTCTTTTCAAATAAATACTGAGCCACTGTACGGCTTTTATCGCAATGATGGGAAGCACACGCGTCTCAAGCGACGTACTTCCGACGTAGCCGCCGCCATACATCCCGCGACTGGAAATAGAATCTAGATCCTAGATACCAGACGGCTGTCTTTTTATTGCTCCGACTTTTTTTTTTCTCTTTCAAAAAAGACGGTTTTGCGAAAGTGCGTTTCTCAGATTATCAAGATTCCACTCCTGTAGGCGCGTGTGTGAGTAATGTGAGTATAATCGAAGGTCGAGTAAACATCACTTTGTGCTTCGTGAGCTGCTGCAGACGAAGCGCGAGAAAAATGCGAAAATAAGCGTAGCATTCGTAAAAGGGCAGGAGAGTCTGTATATTTTGTTTGAATCGAAAAATAGACACACACGTTTGAGGCCAAGACGTATATACATTATCACCATCCGATCGATAGTTTGTTCAACTAATGAAACAGTAACACACACTCTCTAACGAAGAACCTCTCCATCAGCATCAGGATTGTTCTCGGATTACGATATCGAGAGAGAGAGAGAGAGAGAGAGAG
>UCQR01041371.1:24882-35769 GCA_900474235.1 Cecidostiba semifascia
CCTTTTAATCTCCTCGAGACCTGCCGTTCCTTCTCTCCGGAATTAAAGCCATACCTTCGAACGTGTAGCACACACTCCCAGCTGGTATGCAGCACAAAAAGACGAGTTTATCCCTCTGCGCCAAGCGCGAAATTCAAAAAGAAAACGACCTCGCGTGAATCACTCGAAGAAGGAGGAGGAATTAAGAAGAAAAAAAAACGTGCCTGCCAACGTTTTCCCAGGCACTTTTCGCGGAAGGGAAAAGCCTCGAGAGCTATATAATACATAGAGGAAAGAGAAGCAAGAAAGGGCGGCATAAGTTTTCCAGAGTCACGTAATACGCACGCATACACTCGCTAATTTCGGAAAAAAATGTTTTCCTCTCCAGACGCACGCGATTGAAACGTGACGACGCTTTTGCCTTCTTGTCCGTTTTGCATTTCTGCGAGGCTTCTTCTTCTTCTTCTTCTTCTTTTTCTTCTTGCTCGCGTTTCACACAGCGCGCATACGGGCTAACAATAGTCGGGCTGTGCAGAAGACTCTTCGAGTTGCAGTTGCAATACGTGCGGCGTTTGGGAATTCGTTTGAATCGACAGCGTAAATGTTGTCGACTCTTGCTGTGTACTCTGATGTGAAAGACTCGGTATACTGTGCAATTGTACATGCTGCAGTGTGTATATAGAGTACATATTATAACTGGACTGCGACGCGAGCGTAATTGCTGCTGAGAGGGGATTCGGGTCGCGAAAAAGAGATTCGATTTTTTTTTCTTTTACATTCGACTGTTAGCGCGAAAATTTGAATACTACTTTTTTATATGTGAATTAAAATGGAACGGTCGTTGATGGTATATGCGTTGTTATATTTATGGAAAATAGGTAAACAGAAAGCAAAGCCAGCTACTGCTGCATTAGCATCGGAATCGATCGAAAATGCAAATGCCCTCGAATATAGATAGGGATTCTCTCGAAATGATTAGTCTATAAAGTTTTTTCAAAGCATCCTAATAACGCTCAACCGAGTGGAGAAACCCTTCCCTTCCTCTCTCTCTCTCTCTCTCTCTCTCTTTCTCTCTTAACCGTCGTTGCCAAGGAAAGAGACATCACAAAGACAACAAACGCCTCGACTATATGCGCTCGACTGTGGAATCTTTCCTTCCCACACCCGTATACACTATACAGACACGTGTACAATGTGTACATGTATATAAATTCCACGGACGAACGCGTCCACAGTGTATATATGTAATGCACCGCGACTATCGAAATATCCGGGCAGAGCAGTGGCACTCGGTCTTCTAATGCATGTCGCGCGCGCGCAGTCGTCCGGGGAAAAACGGCTTTTCCGGCCGCGCATGAATCAAACTAACGGGCCGCCGAGCGTTAATTCACTTTTTCCGCTCCTTTCTACGCCAGTAGCGCTCAACTGATCTATGCGATAGTTTTGCATACTGTATACATATAGCCTCTTCTTTCTTTTTTTTTCGCTCGCTCAGTGTCATTGTCCTCCTCTATACTCTGATCCGCGTCCGGCCTTTCTATTATTATAATTTAAAAGAGGACGCGTTGGAGCGGAAAATTTGCTTAAAATCTAATCCCGCGCAATAAGCATCAAGATTTTAGAACAAAAGGTGATTTTCGAAATGCAGCTGGCCGGTGTGCAAATGAGCTTCTCTTTGGCGTGGGCGCGATTCGCACCTGTCAGACACTCTAGGCTCTATAATGGCCTAATGGCCTGGCTCGGATGTTCATTGGTGTCGCTCGGGATTAAGATTTCCTTAGGAATTCATTAACACGGCCCTTTAAGGCGCTGCGCTTATCTTCCCGGAGCAGAGGCTTAGACACTGCACCTATGTTTGTTTATTTATTTATTTATTTATTCATTCATTCATTCGTGCAGAGATTTTTTTGTCTTCTGGATAGGTTGCGAAAGTGCCTGGCTCTTATGCGCCGCGAGATTACGAGTGTCGCATCGAATATCCGAGTCAAGCTTTTTCTGTCTCGTTCTTTTTTTTGAGCTTGAAAGTGAATCGCCGATTCGTTGTTATAGAGCAGTTTCTTAATCAACGGAAGACAAAAAAAAAGAGTCGTTGAACGGCCGACTTGGTGGAAAATGCAGATGATGATAATAATAGAGAAGCTTTTTCCAATTCTCGGTTGTGTTAATGAAAAATCCTCTATTTTTAAAGAGGTCGCACGGGTGTAAAGAGAGGCTCCACCAGATGTATTTTTATTCTCAATTATCCGACTATGGGTTTGTTGACAGTAATGAGAGAAACGGAGAGATGAGACAAGAGGGCCAAGGAGAGGAGAAGGGGAGTGAGAGAAACGCTTGAATGGATCTTTGTGCGTGCGCAATGCGCTGAGAGAACAACTACGTCGTTAAAATGTGACGTCTCTTTTTTTCAGACAGCCTCTCATATGTATACGCGCCGGATCTTTGCAAATATTTTGACGCGAGCTCTCTCGGCTTTAATCCGATTAAAGTTTCCGTTTCTCAAAATAACGCTTCTGTCAGCTCGCGCAATATTTGCGAAAATTCGCTGCTCATCGTCGTAAATATAAGCTTTTTATTGATAAGGTCGTAAAAAAAGAGCAACGAAACGTCTCTTTTCCAACACTTTTCGATTTATATCTTGCTTTTGAAGATTATATTATACTTTGTTGCCTGTCAACACAGAGATCTGTATATTCTCCGTGGCGTGTATTTTTGAGATCAATATTTTTAGATTCTCAAAGCGAAGCGGTCGAAAATTTTATAGCTCGATAATATTTATAGTCTTTTTAGAAACGATAATACTTTTCTTTCGCTCTTCTTTTTAATGACCCCATGTGCGCGCGCAATGGCAAAGCGCGTCGATTAAGAAATTAATTTTAAAAATAACTTCGGTCAAAGTCTCGAGAGAATAGACTCGATTCTCCGAGTGATGTCATGCCATATACTTACTAGGAACCTTTGTTAATACAGCGAGGTTTATTTGTTTTGGAAAAAAAGTGTCAGTACAATTGTACGCTTTATTAGTGAATGAAAGGGATCTGAGTCATGTGTGGAGCGTCGGAGACCCTATAGTAGACGCTCCCGTTAGTTGACATGTGCCAGCAGCAGCTTTTTAATTCAGGCCTCTAAGAGTTAAACGTTTCATTCAAGGCGTGCACGCGTTCTTTAGAGTATTATGGTAAAACCAGCGGCGCTCGTGTACAAGCTTATCAGCCTTGTTTACGAGCTATTATCGCTAGATTTTTTTCCCGTATTCTCTCACCCGTGACAATTAGCGAAAGGTGCCGTCGATTTCGCCACTACGCTATATTACATGCACAACACACACACACATGCACACAAGTCAAGTTTTGACATCGAGGCTCCCCTCATAAAACAAACGGTATAGCTCGAAGTGCAAGCACAGCTAATTTCGTCGTAAAGGGCTCGTCCCGTCTGTATTAAAGACAAGAAACGAAAATCCTGAAATAAAGCATGCAGTATATGTATAAAGAGAGAGAGAGAGAGCTACTGATGACGTGCGCGCGCGAGGAGAGAACGAGAGCGAAACAAGCGTCAAACGTCGGATATATCAGCCGACAGTATACCTACACGGCCGGCAGCAGCAGTCATCGCTCGAGGAGAAAAACGCTTCCGTGTTTTCTTCTATAGCATTTATACATCCCCTTTTCAAAGCTATACTAATTAATACTTGCGCGAGTACTCGCGAGCGACAGGTTCCACACACGCGGCGGCGGCGTTCGATCGTCGCTATAATACTGCTGCTGCAGTATGTGCGTGGCGCGCGCGCGCGCGCGGACCGCGAAATTAAGCGGCTTAATGCTTCGCCGGAGGCTAATTAATCACTCGCACGCGCGTATGCAGTTCGCTCGCTCGCCCACGTTTGTGTATACGAGCTGCTGCTGCTGCTGCTGCTGCTGCTGCTGCTGTTCTGCTGTGTGTATAATATATATAGTATAATATATGCGCGTTATGGGATGTGTGATGTGAGAATATGGGCTGCTAGTGCGGGGACAGATCGCGCGCTAATTAATCTCGACGCGCGATCGAGCGGCTTTTACGAAGACGCTGCACTTCGTTGACGACGATTTGATGTGGCATGTGGCTGATCCGCTGATGCGAAATGTTATTTCGGTGTAGGCTATTGTGCTATTTTAATTATTCGTTAGCTGTTCGTCGAGAGATTTTTTTAGAATTGACGGTCAACGCTATTTTTGCTAACAAACGCAAAGCCGATCAAAGCCAATACATAGTTTATAACGTTAAAAGCTTTTCAAGAAAAATCGATCCTTTGCTAATCCCGAGAAGGTTCAATGAACTGCTTTTCACACTATTCTCGAAAAAAATGACCGACATTCACTGAATGTTTGTTTTTTTTTTAAGATGCCACGATAACAGTACAATGTACGGTTCGACGCAAAGTGAATAGAAAATTCATTCACTGTTTCCCCCAAAAAAGATAAACTCTCTTTCATCGCGCTGTAAACACTTTCGAAATAATTATCTTCGGTATAATCAAGCAGCATTAAAAAAAACTTTTATAGACGTCGTTGCAACGCAAGGAATTAATTTTTTTATTTCGTCGGCGCGCATCGAAAACCCATCGCAGATGGAATATTATATTGGAAAATAGTATGTGGGCGATTCGAGCAATTCCGATGTTATTGGGAAAAAAATTCACGGTATTTTTCGATGCACTTCCTCCTTCCACCAAACGAATCATTTTTGCCGGTCCACCTTCGTTTTTTCCGCTTAAGACTATATAGGTATGATACACTGTCCAAACAACAGAAAAAAAGCAACTCTTACACTTTGCAAGCCGACACTGGCGGCGGAATCCGTCTTCGTCGGCATCTTGCTCCATATCACACCTCCCACATGTATAAAAAAAAACAACAACTCCGAGCTACAGGTATGACAGTAGACAGCAGCTACTCGAGATATACTAAACTACTGTACATGCACGCGCTGCCGCATAAACAGAGGGACTGTCGAGCGCGACCTCCCAGCCGGATGACCATCGCACAACTGAGACTTCTCGCGCTCTCGCAGCTCGCTCTCTTTTCACGCCGGCGACGACTCCATAGCCGGCGCTGCGAGCGAGCGAGCGAGCGAGTGCGTGAGAGAGACAGAGAGCGGTATGGTATGGTATAGCTTTACTTTACAACACAGAACACACTGCACGAGTCCGCCTCGCCTGAGCACGTGGACCGGCACAACGCAGACTGCGCGATGTGCGGAGTGGGGGTTGCACGCGGTGCGGTAGCTGTTCGAACTCACTTCGAAGAATCTCTGGAGGAAAATTCGATCGGGATCAACAGTTCGCCGTTGTGTTGTTTTGGCGGACGACTGGGTTCTTTGTTTTTGCCGATATATCATATTGGAGCGCATCAGGGAAGTACGCCTTTGACTAACTGATGTGTGCTTTTTGAATCACGACGATGTGGAGCAGTCTTATTTTTCGAGGCTCCTTCGCATATTTTCGTTTGAACAGACGCCGGGTGAGTAATTGGCTAAAGTAAAACGCAGTCGTATCTTCTTCGCTGTATAATACATCAGCTGATGAGCGTTATTAACCCTGATGAATATGAACGACGCTCTATTATTAAAGTTTGAAGAATAAGTTTGACGTGTAATTTGTAAACTGATATATTTGCTGTAGAAACTGCAATACCATTGCAAAACTTTGTTTACGGGCCTGTCCAACTTGTTGTATATAGCCTCCCCTATTTACAAATTAGGAATTATTTTCCTTCGATTTTTACTATATTATATACCCGCTAAACAAAGTAAACCGAGCCGAAAGTTTCTACAGCGCGTCGATAGCGCCTGCAATATGGGAGAGTGAATAACGCATTCCACAATTGAGTTTTCCAAAGTGTATATGCACGGAAAAATTTGTTTCGAGTAGTCGTAAAACAAAAACTCATCGGCTCCCATTGATCCCTTCCGTTCCGTTTTTTTTCCCACTGCAGGTCTCCAGAGATTCAAACGGGATAGTACAGTATAGGTACAATAGAGAAAATCCATTTCTCTGTCTGTCTCTCTCGCACGCGCGGTCAGAAAAAAAGCGGCGGCCGAAAAATTCTCGACCCGTCGAAAATTGATTGCGCTTCGCACGCAGAAAAATATGCTCTCACTCTGACGAGCACACGCAGAGGAATGTGCTTCAGGACTTTGAGAATACTGCCCCCTCGTGTGAAAAGCGAGCCTTATAGGGGCTGCTGCGGACGGACTAATTAGTTCGTCGTGTCTAATTGGTAAAAGCGAGTTGATGATTTTGATGGGTACATAATATGCATCAGGCGGTAGATGGAATTAGAAAATACTGCAGCAGGCAGCAGCCAGTCCCAGCGCAACGTCAGCGATGAGATTAGGATCGCATTTTAACGTTTCTATATTAATTAAGTTATTAGACGTGATGGATTCTTCTCTAATACTGTGCGGTCATGATAAATTCAGGCCTTTAATGCGATATACTTTTATTTATATACGGCGACCAATTTATTCCCCGTAAATCACGACACTCTATACTGTGCAGGAGAATCTTTTTTTTCGGCCAACTTTTTTATACCTGGCGAAAAATTACGTAAGCCACAGGTGATGCCCGGGATTAGCATACGCGAGCGCGACGTCGTTAAGCCTCCTCGGCGGCTGATGCCAAAAACGAATAATATAGGCTTCGTTAAACCCGCGCGGCGGTATCGATCATCGCGAGAAAAAGAAAACGAGAGAGAATTCGGCGAGTGGGCCATTAGGAGCAGCAGCAGCAGCAGCAGTCCTGCGCCGGCCGTTCCCGTTCGTTAAAGCGCGTAAAAATCAAGGCGAGATGAGAGAAAGGACGCCCTCGAGCGCACAGGTATAGGTATACATAGGTGTACTACTTGGAAAGCGAGTCCGTGCCGGGAATCTAATCGCTTGGAAAGCCTCCGAAATAGAAGGCCCTTGAAAATCTTTGATGAAAAACCGAGATAAACTCGTTCGACTGTGCTGCTACCTGCAGTCCTGTACACGGTGAGAATATGTACGACGTGTCTCTCTCTCTACCCCTCCCAGCACTATACATCTCTTCTCCTTTTTTCTCTCTTTCTGTCTCCAGTGTCTCCTAATTTGTCTCGCTGCCGTGTTTCTTTTATGTCTCATTTTCTATCCTAATTTTTCTGTCTTCCTGTTTTCTTGTCTTTCGTGTCGACGACGGCGAGACTCGGCCCTGAACTTTTTCTGCATCTGGTCCCGATCATCTCGACGATTCCTATTTTCATTCTCCTGATATGATGGATTCGCTTTTCTATCCTCTATTTTCCGAGCGCTCGAGAGAAATGAAATTTTTGTAATTAACAGCAGTATTATAGTTTGAGGCCGAGAAATTCCAGCGCTATAAATTTAAAATTAATTCCAAATACAAATTGAACACGACGCAGCTGCAGCAATAGCTCAGTATGCTTTTTCCTCCTTGTCCCGACTGATATCTCGCTTATCTATACTATAGAGCGGCCTCTAATTCGACTATACCTGTCCTCCTCCTCCTTTCTCGAGTGGCCACAGCAGAGAATATTTTTTTTCGAGAAACTCGACCTCCCGCGGAGGCCCATTTAGAAAGCTGCCCTTTATTTTTCCCTCGGCGTATTTATCGCAAGCGAATATTCGCCCGGAACGAGAAAAGAATGCAAGTTCGAGCAAAGAGCGGCTGCAGCACTCTTAGCAGAGAGAGAGAGAGAGAGAGAGAGAGATTTATGTCTTCTGCTTATTTATCGAGCGTTTTCTCTCTTCTCCGTCTATATGTATATGTGGGAGATTTTTCCCGCTATACAGGAGAGAAGTGCGTTGGGAAAAGGTCGTGGCGCGGAAGAGAGTGTCGTCGTGAATGGAAGCCAACCGCTGAGAGTGGGTTGGTCCGCGCCGCCGGACAATGCCGGGATAACGAGGAAGAGGTCGGGAGTAAAATTGGAACTTTATGAAGTCATCCCAGCTTTCTTCTGGGAATTGTGTCTGTGTGTGACGTCCAACGGTTTCGTCGGCTTTACAATTTCGCGTTCCCCCCGCAATTATAATCGGAATTTCAAATGCGCGCCTCTGTATATATATAAACACAAATAAATTATCTATATACGTGAAAGTGAATTTATTATTATAATTCCCGATGAGGTACGCCACTTTCTCCTTCAAAATCTTCGAATTTCCACGTGCTGACAGTGCGTAAACAAGACGCTCCCATTCACGTG
Source organism: Cecidostiba semifascia (assembly GCA_900474235.1). Lineage (NCBI taxonomy): Eukaryota > Metazoa > Arthropoda > Insecta > Hymenoptera > Pteromalidae > Cecidostiba > Cecidostiba semifascia. The sequence goes on from UCQR01041371.1 coordinate 33,081, forward strand.
CATAATATATTATCGTCTCGTCCGTATTTAGACTTGGTCGTGTATGCCGAGGCCAAGTGCAACGCTCGAGCAAAAAAAAAAAAAAAAAAAGAAAAAAGGAGAAAACTACTGTGTATTCTAAAGACAATATTTGGGGTAATAACATCACTTGACGCGGTCCTCGAAGGGCCCTCTCGACTCGTGTAGATACACTTTTCCCGTTGCGCGACGCGACTGATGTGCGTGTACTACTTTAGAGTGTAGAGGGTCCCGCGTTTGATTCGTCGTGTGTTTGGACGATCTCTCGAGGGCCTTGACAGTTTTTCTTTTTTCCTGTCAGTGTTTGCTTTTCTTCTGAACTTGCCTGAGTGATAATTATGCAGATTTCCTCGCTTTATATAAGAATGAAGAAGAATGTGTATGATCTGTAAAATCATTCGCAGTAGGATGAGTTCTGACGCATGATTAGTCAAACTGATTATATTGATATTTGCCTATCATTGATCAATAATTTCCATCGCACGCAGTTATAGAGTTCGCATCATCAACGACATAGGCGTATTGAACGAGATTTTAGGTATCGAGGTTAGAACAATAAAAGGTTCGAAAGTGAATATGCGCGCGAGCGGCGGTGATGATGTTTGAAAAGGCGCATATATACTCAAGGCTCGGTGGCGGCAGAGCTGTTATAACCGTCTTCTTCGCGGCGTGTGAGCTTTCGTAATATGCTTTCTGCAGCGTGATGTGCGCGCCTGTGTTTGGATTTTCGTTTCATCAGCGGTATATCAGCTGCTGCTGCCTTTAAACCGAATATCGAGCGCACGCAAACAACGAATATATTAAATTCGGTTTTATATCGGAGAGCAGATGACTTGAGAAAATGGAAATTTCACTTTTTCACGGACTTGCTATATTATCATATAATTACGCTCTGCGCAAGCTCTGATCGGATCGGAGTAATGATATATCCTCGCCGAGACACAGCAGCATTATTATAAATCAACGAACGAAAGGATAGATTACATTGAGTTTAAAAAAAAGCCTTGCGCAAAATACCTCCGTTCTAAACACCATATTAATTATTATCCCCCCACACACAGCAATCCCAGCATGTATACAGCTCAAAGCAATGGCAGATGTACGAGTTATAGTGATCAGCTGCTCTCGCAGTGGTATATAGTGGCGTATAATTATCGCACCCTCCACAGCAGCCTTAGTCAGTCAGCAGCGCGTCCTCCACCGGGATATAGCATCAGCCGCCGGACAATCCCTCACCGCTCTCGGTTTCGCGCGCAAATGACGTGACGCCGCTGCAGAACGCTGACACCTATATACCTATGGTACACTCGACTGCTGTCTGTCTCTCTCGCGCGCGCTCTCCTATATACTCGAACGCCTGTGTGAGCAGAGTCATCCGCAGTTGCGACGAAGCTGCCCAATGCAGCGATACACACTGCGAGAGAGAGAGAGAGAGCGAGAGAGCCGATCGATGATTGCATGTCAATCTGACGGGATTCGAGGGGACTGTCGATGATTGGATATTATTATCGAAATAAAATTGATTTTCTGAAAACAGATTTTTTGATCCAAAAGTCTACATGCACGTTTGTGCACGCAACTTTCTCATAACCCGCGAGACGCCTCGTATTAACAAAGTCAACAAACAGCCACTCGGAGCGCAAGAAGTAGTCTCTCCTATATACTTTTAAGCCTCGTCATATTTTTGGACTCTCCAACACGATGACGCGGACGATATCCGGAAAGCCACGCATATGTATAGGTTCGACATAATATACAGTCGCGTCGAGTTGCGTCAAAAACTCTCCGCTTCGTGGAATACACGCGCGCATTAGAAGTGGACGCCTTATATTCAATAAAAGCCGTTCACGCGCCCTCTTTTCACAAACGACTCGTCATTTACGAAATCTTCACATCAACAGACTCACACACACACACACACGCGTGCCAGCGGATTTGGATCTTTAATCATCTTAGACGCGGAAAACGTCGTACGCGACTGGATTTTATGTGCCAGGGTTATACGGGTCTGTCGTAAATCAGAGGAGAGAACATGCCGTTGCCGTGCATTTTTTGCGATTAAAACTTGTGTATGACCTACCGCGCCGCATAGATTTTAATGCCCGTCGAACTGTTTGTTGGATATCATTTTATATACCTATATACCCGGAATTTAATTTCCAAGTGCTTGGAGCGCTTGAGTACTCGTATGGATCATCATTTTTTTCCACGATCTTTAAAAATTCCGGACCTGTCCTTTTATCGATTTGTATTGCCCAAACAACGCCGTTTAAGAAGCCATTATTAATTTTTACTGCTCCATTGATAAAAAAAAGAAATTTGTGAGTTGTTTCAAATTCAGAGAAAAAAGGCACAGTTAAATCTCTTTATCGCATCCTTCCAAATCCGCACTTTACTATACACATCGTTAAAGAACTTCTGTCCATTAAAATTCCAAAAATCAATCATATCTACATGGCCGCGTGTTTACACATCTCGAGTCTCTCGGGCACTCAGCTGACAATAGCAGCAACAACATGACTCACGTCGCGCTGTACCGGCAGCAGCTCACCTATCACTTTCCGTTCGACGCATTAAACTCGTATTATGTACCTATATATACATGCACTAACCGAGAGCCGAACCTTCGGGACGGATTAAAGGCCATTTCGGCGGTGCGACACACAGAGGA
>UCQR01052669.1:3784-16813 GCA_900474235.1 Cecidostiba semifascia
TGGCGGGGGAGGAGAAGAGAAGATAAAGAGGTAGACGCGGAATCGAATTTATCGAGAGACAGTGAGACTCAGCTGCGGCAAGAGAAAGAGGTGAAGCTCTCCTCGGATTCGCCCTGATATTCTGCGACTGGCAGCCACACTGATGATATCTTCGGGGACAGCGGAAAAGACATCTTTTTTTCTTCTTCTGCTCTTGTGTGATGGTAAGAGCCGTGGAGATGTATATACTACTTATCTCGAGAGCGAGTTCTTCCTCCAGATTTAGACAACAAGCGCCGGATCGTTTTATTGATCGAGCGCGCTGCGGCGCTAAATAATTCATCCGCCCCGGCAAACCGAAATAGAGAGACGAGGTTAACCTGCGGTGGTTGCCCTCTGGCGTGCTCTTCTCAGCCAATGTATAATACTGTGTATAAGAATGTATGTCAAGCTTCGAAATAAGGATGAGCTTAATTCTTTATTTTTGCTAGCTATGACAATTAATTATCCAACTTGTATTCGAGAATTCAAATGGATTATTATTATACAATAATCCACCAATGCAAAGCATCACGGCTGATGATGATGACGATGATGATCACTGCATCGAAATACCGCGCTTGATTGCTTTCCAAAAGGCAACCGCCGCTACACTGCTGCATGATCTCGCATCAGTCATCAATATTTACCCGAAGCAATGAGCTCCATCCGAGCATATATTATCCACGCAGCAAACATCTCCGTAATCAGCTTTATTGACCACTCACGGGCCGCGAGCCAATCAATCCTGTCCATATAGCAAAGCTCATCGCTCGTCGTCGTCGTAGTAGCACTAACGAGGACACACTCACCTTGCCCTACAGCAGCAATCGTGTGTCTCTGACGCACGTGGGTGGACATCCCTTCGCGTCTTGTCTCTCGTAGTCGCCTCCATACTTGCTCTCTCTCTCTCCCTCTTGCGATTCACTTCGCCTCTGGTAATGACGCTCTAAATCTAGACTGACCGGCCGTGCATTGTTGATTTACACCGTTATTATAATACAATTACCGAAGCTAGGGCATAAACGTCGACTCGCCGGCTACACAAAGGAGATATGCGCGCGCGCGCGCAAGCACAACTTTTTTTGCCCATGTCGCGAGCGTGAATTATTGCGCGCGCGCTGCAGGGGGCTCTCGCCTCCAGCTTGTTACACTTTACGACGCGTCGTCCTCGTCTTCTCTCGTCGATGATGATTTTCAACTTTCGCTCGCGCTTTTTTGTACCGCCTGTATACATATATACTGATGGTTTTCGTCGTTGCAGCACAGCTCTCTTGTACATATAGCAGCTGACTTCCTTGGAAGATACGCAAAAAGGGGGATGAGACGTCGTTGCAGAGTATAACGCTGTACTGCTCTTCTCGATCCCCTTCGTCTTCTATGTATACGTGTCGACAGGAATTTCGCGCGTGTATGTATCGCGGAAGTCGTTAAAGTGTGTATCTTCTTTCGCGTATAGTAGCGTCGGAAAATCGACTGCTCGACGAGCGACGACTTTCTGAAGCTGTTTATCCAGAGCGTCGCGGCTCTCTCTCTCTCTGATGCTGTGTACTACGTCCTTTTACGGTATCCGGAAAAATTTACGAGCGCGCTCTCCTTTTGGCGCTATACCACAGAGTCTTCAAGAGCTCTCGCTTCGGAGATTTTTGGCACGACGACGTGTAGTATAGCTATAAGGACGATAAGACGGCCATTTTCCGCTCTTGATTCTACGGCTCGCTGATTTTTCAATTTTGAGGAGAAAACACCGTCGAGCGCTTGCTCCGGGGGCTTTTTGAAATTCATTAGTGGTCTTTCCGGCATGCACCGCGGGTTTTGTACTCGGGCCAAAAATATTTTTCTTCCGACTCTTTTATACGTGAAAATAGGGCGAAAATACAAAACAAGGGAATGCTCAACGGGCTGGGGTTAATAACCGCAGTGTTCCCCATTCATTCGCGGTAGTTATAGGCGAGTATACTAATTAACTAACAAGTTAGACATTATTCAGTCGTCATTCGAATTCGAAACTATATACGCATTTACGGTCATTGGTAAACCTGTTAATATAATCGAAAGAGCAGCACATTATGCTCTGGTGTATTGAAAGAGCTTTCGGATGCCCGCGCTTTGATAATAATACCGCACAAAACGAGAACTAGATTCAAACCCTTGACTACAGTCACTGATCATTAAAATCCATTGTTCCGGGTTGTATGATTGTTTGCCAATCGCAACAATGAAAATTTGCGCGTAACGATTATCTACTCAGTATATAAAGTATACATATTAATTAGTCAAGCCCTGAATGAAGGTGTACCATCATTACAAACCGAGTGATTTGGAGGTTTCGGCAAAAGGGTTTCGCGTTACCCAATCAAACGGCTCGTATAATAGAGTTACTATGAAGGTACCCTCGGCGAAAGCAGCTTACAAACAGTCCTGCCGACGTGATGCGATGACCCATACCACTTATCTGTTCTGCTCTCTCGTGTTTCATCCTGTATCGCAATATGGGTATTATAAAACATTACTCGGTTGCGAGGCGACTGCCAATTACGGCAGTCGACTGGCAACCCGTTCGCGGGTCCTTTGAAAGGCATCCCCACGACAATTTAGAAGTATATCTGTCGCTAAGGGAACAGATTTTCGGGTACCTTATGCATGTAAGTCGCTTGTATAGTAGTATACTACGCACCTAATTCGTCGCTACGACTTTGCTCGAGACAAGAAACTTTTTGATAACGTTATTAAAAGCAGGTTTAGATCTAACGAGATACCCTTGATCTCCGCCGCGGTAGTCGAAACAGCGAGAAAGTCCCTTGGGAAACCCTTGGAGAAGACGTTATATCCCGAATGGCATATATCACGTTACACTTGGCAAAGTCGTTTCGCGAATACACCTAGTGTCATTAGAAAGGAGGCACACTCGGCAAATGCCGACCGGACATCGCTTTCTGTATGGTGTATATAGCCCCGAAGGCAAACAGGCTGCGACGACGAGGATCTGCTGCTCGACATACCGGAGTTTCGAATTTCCCGCTTTTACTCTGCGCGAGTGCGTTATTCGCGCGCTCGGTTATTAGCTGGTAGTTCTGTGTACACCGCGCACAGGTGGTATAGTATATAGTTTGTATAGTATAGCTGGAGATTTCAGGAGACGATTAGGATGCGGCAATTAGTGCTTAGAGCTGGTCACACATACACACACACACACATGTATAGAGCATCGCGTTGTGTGCAGCCTCAGGAATGCGTTTCGCAGTCTAATTAACATAATTGGAGCGTTTGTTTACACAGACACACACTGCATCGAGTTCCAAACGCGATATTATATCCGTACTTCGAGCTGCGCGTTTGAAACTCGGTAAACAGTACAGGAACTTGATGAAAAAAGAAGAAGAGCACAACGACAACTTATCTCTCCTATCGATTGCTCACTTAACATATGTAAGCACACTCTGAAAGGTATCGACGCGCAGTAGCAGCCAGCTGATACGGGACGAGCAGAACTTATTAGTGTATAACCGACGTCCCCTAAGGACTACTACTACGACTAAGTAAGTATACGACGCGCGCGAGTATATTATCTAGGCGCGGCATCTCACTTTCTCTCCGCTGTGATCTGTGCCGGGCGGTGAATCGAAATTTGCAAATTACAAATCACGACACATGGAGGGAGAGAGAGAGAGAGCGGCCGACATAATTACGACGCATGAAACCCGATTACCACCGCAGTGGGAATAAAAGACCGTATGTATACGGACGAGCTGTACTCTCTTTAGCCGGTTAATCCGTGTGCAGCGACGCAAGATTATCCTTAACATCATTAGCGGCTCACCGTAATGGCTTTTATCTTCTTCGCTGGAGGTCTTCTTTTTTCTCTCTCTCTCTCTCTCTCTCTTTGCGCTTGGACGGTTTGTTGCTTTATTTAAGAGGCTACTGCAGCTCTCTTTGCGCTGCTGCGATTTCACGAGAGATACTAGCCTAAAACCCCTGCATATACCTTTTTCAGGAACCGTTGCGAGTAATCTACATTTTCTGGCGTATCTTCATACTCTTGTACACTAAAAAAAAGTACAATATAATTTATTCTACTATTTCGACTGCTTTCATTTCTGTAATAGCAGAGAGCTGAAACTTGCATAAACACAATTCATAATACACACTACTCTGCTGGCTCGCGGAAAAGCCTTGTAAAAGACAGATCTATGAATTGACTTATCCGCGCACAGTGCTCGCTCTCTCTACTGAATAATTCACGCGGCACGGCACAGCTCCGCACCCGCCGACGTAATAAGAACGAATTACCTCTCGACGTCGCTGCAGCAGCCTCGCGAATCCAGTACTCGCTTTCATCCCCTACAGCTTCATATCCTCGCGTATGTATATACATACACAGGAGGAGAACGGTAAGCGAGTGGTTTATTACACAGTGCGAATCGGAGTTTCTTGCGTTGCAGCGTCGCACGCGGGATATAGAGAGTATATACATAAAAAGAGTATATACAAGAAAAAAAGGGGAGGAAAATACGAATGCGCGAGGCAGACACTATAGCGATAAACGAGCATCGAAAAGCGATATCGACTCACGGGTATTTGTCTAGAGCGGCTTCCGGCTTAGCCGATATTAATGTTTTTATGGGCTTTTTAGGAGCTTTTCGCTACTGCGGCTTGTTTATTCGCGACGCTTGCGATCTCTATATAATAGAAAAGAAAGAGTGTATCCGTTGATGCTCGCGCGGTTTTCAATATACATCATTTATTATAAGCTGATGGGAAAAATCGAGCTTTTTCAACAAGTCGTGCTTGATTTGCGTCCAGATCAAAGGACGTATGAGTCTTGTTCGGTTTTTGCTGTAGGGTTTATGAGAACATCATATGAATGGGTATTTACGCACGAAACATATTGGAAATATATTGCGAATGAATATAGCCGATGATTTTTGCGAAAAAAATTGTCAACGTCAAGCTCGGTTGTGTCATTGCAAAAAAAAGAAGAAAATTAAAACAAAAAAGCTTTCGACAGAGAAGAGGAGAGACACATTTTCGCACATGACATAACTTCGAAATCCATTTTTCCGTTTCGCATAAAATTACTCTTCAGCTCTCTGCAGCTACGTATATGTATACATTTTTTTGCGCATATCAATCAATCACACATTGTTTCAGTTATACGAGTAACGTCAAGAGAGCCTACACACACCCGGCGCCGGTCCAAAAACCGTATACAACCGGCGACAGCGCACAGTATACAGTGTGATTTATTCAAAAGCTCGGCCATTAGCAGAAAAAGAACAAAACAAAACGCGACGGTTGGAATTCAAAAAGCAAAAGTTGGGGGGCGGCTTTAGATCGCGGATGTAAACGCCGGCGGAAATCGAATTACGCGCGTGGGCCGACTCCTCCTCCCTCTCTCTCTCTCTCTCTCCGGCAAATTGAATTAGAAGTTGATGAAACCGTGCTCTCATGGACGAGCAAGCCGTGTGGTATAGGGACGAAGACGAGCCGAAATGGATTCGGCTTTCATCTCTCCGTCTCTGTCTCTCTCTCTCTCTCTCTCTCCCTTCGTCCAGGCATTTCGCGTGCGGAGGCACACGGCTTTATCTCACGGCCAAGTCTGACCATCTGCCGCCAGCGGAAGGAAGGCGGAAAATTCGCCGGGGTCCTCTCCTGATTTGAATATATCCGAGGCCAACTTCTGGCTGCAGTAGCGCGCACCGGCATTAATTAAAACTCGCTGCCGCCATCGCGTCGCAGTCTCTCTCTCTCTCTCTCTCTCTACGCGGAATGACTGATCTTCGATGCGATCGATACACAAATTGCTCGCGCCCTGCGATATTGCCGCCGAGAGAGAGATAGATGCATATCGGCTGCACTGCTGCTGTTGCCGATGAATTACTCGCGCCTCATGCAAATTCGAGAGCGAGTTTGCGTGAGGTCTGCACGGATATGTATGCGGTGGCTTTTTTCCATTTTCCTGAATGTCATTTGACCATTTGCGGAAATCGTCCAGACTGCGTGTGTGTTTCCTTTTTTGACTGACGGCCAGCTGCGACTCATTTTTTCCCCTCCAGAATGAACGTTGTTGGAAACGAGGGTTTAATGATGATTTCGCTTTCATTATATATTCATATTGAATACGAATCAGCGGGATTAATCAAAATATCAATATTGACTCGTCGCTGCAAATTCTAGTTTGCAATCGCGATGCTTTATTACACCGGGAAGAGTTCGTGGAACTGCTTTCTTTGTTGGAGATGAAATGATGATAAATTTAACGATTGTAGAAGAACAATATAAGCTTATAAAACAAGTTTTTATTGTGCTGCTGTGCAGGATGAAGCAGCTAAACTAATAACAATCATTCGAGAAAAAAGAGCTGCATCAGGCTGAAATAATAAACTTTACAACAACAACATCCTAAAAGCTAATTACAGTAACTAATCCCATAGTGGCAATCAAGCCAACTAAGACTGCAGCAGCAGTCGTATAATTCCCCCCTCGCTGCAATTACCGCCGCCGACTCCCTTTCTCTCTCTCTCTCTCTCTCTCTCTCTCTCTCTCTCTCTCTCTCTCGCATTATAATTCCAGCGCGGTATACTCTCTCGTCGTCGCATCTTCTTCCTCATCTCTCCTCGACAAAAGCAGCCACTTTTGTGTCCGACATCGAATTGTAAACCGCTCGTTTTCCGCTGCTCTGCAGATAAAGCAAAGCGAATTTTTAGAAAATAAAAGAGAGCGAACCTGCAGCGTACTGTACTGCAGCAGCAGCTCCGGCGAAGAAGCAACAGGTTGTTGACTTTCTGAAAGCCCTCGCTGCTGCTGCTGCTGCGAGGCATTCCAGATAACGTCGTACTCTCTCTAGTGCGCGCTCGAATCGTGGCCCGAAACACACCGTGATAACACCGTTTGGACTCTATCTCCGATCCTCTCTTCTCTTCGAGAAATAAAGAAAGGCGCTATTGCGCAGCAGCTTCTTTTTCTCGTGAGAGCTATAACAACGAGCGTTGTCACGATAAAAAAAAAGGAAGATTGTCATAATTAGCCGTCGACAAAGACCTTCCTCCTGTCGGTCGTGACGTCGCGTCGATGCAGCACAACAGTGGACGAGTTAATTTCATCTCGATACGGCGGCAGTTCCTCTTCGTGCCTATATAAGCCAGCTCGAGAAAGAGAGAGAGATAAACGCAAGAGAGAAAGAAATAGGGCCTCGTCGTCGCACAGAGAGCGAGACAGAGAGGGGCGAAGAATGGAGAATCGTGCGGACGCGCTAATCGCAGAGTCGAGAGCTTCTGAGAACACGTATACGGCTGGCCTGAAATTCTTCGGACTAATCGCGCCAGACACGACCAGGGCGTGTCTTTCTATCCTTTGCACTCCTCCTAGCCCTCTATTTTAGCCTTGTTCTAGCTATTATTTGGCTTCTTTTGATTTTTCGGCTCGGCCTGCGGTTCTCATGCTGGAATATAGGGCTATCTGGCTTGGTATAACAATTGCTTTTATAATGAGTTGATGAGAATGATTTCCTCGTAGTGGAGGCCAATCAGGCCCTTATTAGAGGAACAGTGGGTTGTAATCGCGCTGCCGATAGATTTTTCTCATGGCCGATCCTTCCTATTTTTTTTAGTGTAGTAAAAAAGAACTCTATCCATTTTTCATTTATTGCAGAAAGCAATTTTTTTCTGGCTTCCCTTCAAAAAGCTAACTTTTATCCCGGTAGAACAATCGATATTCGCCAAAATCGTCCTCTTCCTCGTTGTTCGCGAGACTATTAGGCGGCGCAGCTGTTACCACAAAAAGTATAGAAAAAAAAAATCGTATAAGGAAGATAAAAATCGCCCGAAAAACTAAAACACTTTCGGAACTCTAATCTAATCCGAACCCTTTCTCCCCCTCTCTCGTCTGAAAGCCGACTTAGAGGAAGCAGAAAAAGAGAGAGGGAGAGAACGGATGTCTGGCGGAGCTTGCATCTGCGAATAATCCCCTGACTCTTTCCTTCCTCCTCTTGCCCGACGCGCGCGTTCACATGTGTGCGCGGCGGCTATGTTGACTTTCCTATACTGCGCTCTGCCCTTGCCAAACTCCAAGCTGCTACTACTGCGCCCTTTCACGTGTGCGCAGTCTTCTTCCTCCTCCCGCGCACATCCCATTCGTCTTTCTTTTTGGCTGTTTTTTAATCTCGTCGTCTCTCGCCCGCGGGAGCAGCCAGCCCCAAGAGCGAACGTGACTCGAGGCTTATATCGGCTTGGGATAAGAGTAGGAGTATGGCAAGATCGCTGTGACCTTGTAGCGACGAAGACGACGACGTTCATTGAGGATGCACGCGAGACTTGAGAGAGGGAGATACATTCGCGAGTCGCTCTTGTCTGGTGCTCGAGATGTGGCGATGTTTCTGCGCTTTGGGGAGTCGCTGTTGTGTGTCTTTATGACATTGGCTCTTGAGGCTTTACTTACTCTTATTCTTCCTGGCTTGAGTGTAATTTCGGCCTGGGATGGAAACGTTTGAAGTTGGATGAGTCGTGGCTTGGAGATTTGAAGACAGGACTACTTGGCGAAGTGTTTCCATAGAGTTGTTGCAGAAATATTCTGGCATCTGTCTGTATTTTCCAGGCTTGATGCTCGAGATTTATCGTTTCGTTTTGTTCGTGCGGATGAACCTGAAGCTTTTATAAATTCAAAATGATTCACCAGACCACACAGACTGGCTTTATCAACTTTGTTTTGAATTTCAAATTTCAAATGCGCAAAATCGTTATAGGACAGAATTCGTGCAAAATTTTCATGGTAAGCTGGAAAAAGTGAAAAATTAATTTTTCGAAAGCTCATCAGATGGTATCAATTAAAATCGTGACAGCGTATAAATCACTGTATGCAAATGCTCATTTTCATACCTGTCTCTCCTTAATCTGGTGCACCTATCAGTGGACGGTCCCCTGTGCTCCTTATCTCTCTTCAGCTATTTCGACGAGCTCTGAGTCATTCCGCATCGTACGCACTAGCTCGCAAAAAAAAAGAATTCAAAGTCCTCCGCGCATTGTTTTCTTTATCTGCGCCTTGATTTCGCTTCATCATAATAAGATACACCGGATTCCAGGTATAGCCCCACGTTCCTCTGCGTATTGCGTGCAACCGAATACCCGCGCACGAGTCTTTGTGTCATGCAGCATTACACATCTATAATTCGCATAGTAGTTTCTCCGGTTTGATATAAATGAAAATCAATTAAATTCGAAAAGCAATAATAATCTCGGTGTTTTTGCTATATTCAGGTTGTTCGCGAACACTGTCGGAGCGACTTTTTCCATCTTCTGCAGCCGAGAGAGACCAAGAAAATTTTAATTCAATTACCCACCGCTAATTCTGCCGTGTATCATTATGATATCTCGGTAAACGGATCGTCGTGCAAGTATACACACATCAGCGACGACCCTTAGCCGCTTTTTGCAACAATCATCTTCCCGTCCCGAGCCATATACACCTGTAGACGCGCTGAATCCATGAAATTCCATTATGCTCTCGTTATTCCCTCACTTATTATAAGAGAGTTACCCCTCGATCGCTTACATTCCTATTAGCCGAGGCTCTAACGAGCAAAGTCCGCGGATACCGGGGATTCATTCACGGACTCGTTCTAGCTCCCCCCCACCTCATCGCAGTTCCTCGATTTATTCCGCGCTGCACTCATTCTCTCCGAGAGTCATATAGCTGACTGCAGAGCAAAGAGGAGGAGGAGGAGGAGGAGTGGATAGAGCTCAGTTCGGCTAAGTAAGCTTCACCGCTGCTGCTAATCCAGTGCGCATTCCGTCGCTCCTTCCTTCCTTCCTTCCCTATCCCTCTTCTCTCTGCATCAGCCTTCCGTCTTCGCGTAGGAATGCGCTATGCTGCCGCCGCCTCCTTTCCCTCTCGATCAGTGCTGTGGATGGCGTGGCACATGCCACTTCTGTAACTTCTAGTGGGGTAGAGTTGCCGCAGCTGAGCAAGAATCGAAGTGCGGAGAGAGAGAGAGAGAGAGAGAGAGACTGAATGGACGAGCACACTGCCAGTGCGGTCGGACAAAGATGAAGCTGCTGCTCTATAGCTATGGGATGACGGGAAGAGAGGCGCGGCGGTGCGCTCTCTCTCTCGAGAGAGGAACTCGTGGAACGGCGACCAACTTTGCTGATTTCCATTCAATTGTACGTGTGTGTGTGTGCGTATGCGCAGTTCTACTCTGTTGATCGAGCCTGGAATGGAAGATATCGAATACGAGAGAGTATGGATGCTGGGGAGATTTCTTTCGGTTAAATTGCGCGACTCATGCGATTTCCGCCCCCTCTGTCTCTACTTGCTTTCTTTTATACCGAACAAGCCTATACTTTTGCATATAAAAGCAAAAGACCATCAGCGTAAACTCGACGACACTGACATAGACACACCAAAACCGCGCGCAGCAGAAAAGTCGAGGTAAACAGTAACATGTACGAAGAAACATCGCCGGGAAGAAGTTTGCCGCAGTTGGAGAAAATCCGCGCAAGAGACCCAGTACTATACAGTACAGAGGATCGAGAAAAGGGCGGAGAGTCAAGAGACAGAGATAGAGACAATGGCGTGGCAGCAACCGGGCGACAAGTGCACGCGACTTAAATCGCGAAACCGTTCACGGGATATACATCGGTCGCTCGGTCTTCGTTGCGCGCGTCTTTCTTTGCTATTCCTTTTCTCTATCTTCGCGACGACTGTTGTTCGACTTTCGCGTGTACAAGCGGCTCGTTTGTTTCCTCGGCGCGCGTCTTCTTCTATACCATATCTCTTGTCTCTTCTTCTCGAGTGCGTGCTCTTCATTTGGCTGCTATTTTTAAAAAGAGCTCCTGCGCTTGCCTTATTTTGCTCCTTCGTTGATATATAGTGAAATGTGTTCCAAGAGAAGAACGAGATGGAATTTCTCGCTAAACGTTCGGGACGACAAGCCGATTTATTTTTTTCGCCTACGGATATATCCCTTCTAAAAGCCTATACTGTATAAGCCTCTAAAGCTGATCAAAGGCGCACTCGCGATCTATAAAGCCATCTAATTATCCCGAGCGTAACTCGTTTTAAATCGCCCTCTCTCTCTCTCTCTCTCTCTCCGACACGCCTCCTCCTCTCTCGATATTCTTATGAATTTTCTTTCCCTCGTACATTTTTCACCCTTCGTCGCGCGGCGGCCGACTATGCCATTGAAAGCGAGACTCTTTTCAGCAGCAGTGCCGGCACCCCGACGAATATCAATTTCTAATTCCCCGAGCGTTTTTCCCGGCGTTAACCCCGACGAAATCGGAAATGAAGAGGCCTTTTTATAAAAGCGCGCGCGCGCGGATATATAAAAAGACGCCCGTGACAATGAGAGAGCCGCCGCGACACTCGCAGCTGTGCACCCAACGCGTATTATTGTATGAGAAAAGAAGAGTGAAAGCTTTCATATTTTTTCTGCTATACTTTCTCTTTCGTTCTGCTGCTGAAATCTATAATACGTTCAATATAAAAAATTTGCCATCAGTGAAGCAAGATCTTATAATAGCTTTCTTTTATTGAAAATCTAAAAAAAAAAATGTATATTAAATTGTTGTTACATAACGCTCCTTACACCTCTCGGAAAACTTAATCTCCAGCGAACAGCCCCTAATCTCCATCTTGGCACAAACGAGACCACCGCCTCTCTTCTCCCCCGTTTTTCGCCAACACTCACGCCGCACCACCGATAAATAATCCGGCTCTAGCTGCGGTTGCGGTATATGCACTAGCGACGTCCTTCTCTCGCCTTTTGTACTCACTCTCTCGTGGCGGCAACTCCTCCCATTACACGGACCGAAATTCGCGCGCGACCGAGCCGCAAGTCCTCTTTCGGTTTCGACGTCTTGAGCCAGCTCGGAACCTAATGGACCGAGCGGTTATTCCGTCTTGGCGTCAAAGCGAAAGACGCGGCGAAGGCATAATCGACGCTAAATAGCTCTTAGTGCGCGCCGGGAACCTATATAGTATATATGGCCTCTGATACCACCACCCCGGTGACAGATTAGTCACTGCGGTGTGCACTATCTCGTGCGATGCGCTGCTGCTGTTGGAGTTTCAGAGTATAGCCGATATTATCGATCCTATCGGATTTGCTTTTTTGCGACGGGGCTTTTTTAGGTACTCGACGACTACGACGACTGATGTGCGCAGAGACGTTTTTATTCGGAGTGGCACGCGCGATAGCCAAATGGAAGAATATGATGAATTTTGTAGTAAGCTTTTTTGCGCGGTGCAGGGTGTATTTGATTTTAAGTGTTAAAGAATTGAATTGAAAATTGTTTTATACTTGGTGTAAGTCGAGTGTAAATTAATCTCTTGGAATAAAAAAAAATTGCTAGAAAATCGAAGCTCGATGACTTATTCTAATGAAATCAGAAAGCCCGAATGGATGGAAAATCCATCTGTGTGCCTAATGGAAAGCCTAACGCAATTTTTGACGGCCAAAACTTTTGCTACGGCCGAACGCAATCACACGCCTTTTTGCTGTGCCTTAATCAAATGAAATTCGCGCACGAGGCGGTCTTAAACACAGTATATAGCGTTTGTCGTCGCGCGCTAGCTTTGAGAGCACCGGCTGCGGCGTAAAGTCTCCCAGCGGGGTTGTAATCCAATTATAACGCCTCGAATAATAGCCATCATGTAAATCCGAATCGGAGCTCGTGACGACGTATACCTAATATACGAATAACGCATCAGTCTGCATGTAAGTCTCTGTGTGCTCTGCTAATAGGATTCGACCTTTCATCCGGCGAGATTTGTCAATCATCAGAGAGAAAGAGTTGCCACACCTAATTGGTTTATCTTTTCAAATCCATTAATTTTCTTTTCTCTATACATACGCAGCTATATAACTCAACGCAAAGAACGTTTCCGAGAATGAAATCTTCAAATTTATGTAATTACAGCTGAGAAATCCAAAAATAGCCATTTTAGTTACGTCAGTAGCATTATTACCGTCGTTTTGCAACATACACTGCACTTTTCCTTTTGACCGTTTGC
>UCQR01052680.1:0-18484 GCA_900474235.1 Cecidostiba semifascia
CTCTCTCTCTCTCTCTCTCTCTCTCTCTCTCTCTACTGTCTGACGTGTATAGGCGACGAGCAACAAGTTTTAGTGACCTCAGACGACAGTGAACGACTGCCCGAGTCGTGTGGCATATAACGAGCTGCGCGCACCGGTGCGAGAGAAGAGAGCTAGCCGCCAGTCTATATAGACTATACTCTCACGTGTTGTATACCCGCATAGTTCAACCTGATGTGTATTCTCATCTCCTCTCGTAGTCTGCTGACGCTTGTTATCGTTGCGTTAACGAAGTAATGAGCGTTGGATATAGCTTTTGAATTTTGAAATGAAGAAATTAACTCTCGTAGTTGGAATTCGTATAAATAATAATAAGCCTTTTCAACGAATACCCGCCGTTATGGAAACGAGAGATAATATTCGTGCCGGTATATGTTATTACGCCGCTCTCGTATGTATGTATATATTATATACTGGTTTTACCTCGCGAATGAAATAAACTAAAATTAGCATTAAAATGTTCATATATAATTCCGTAAAAGACATTGAACTGATTTCCATATATCGAACGTTAACATTGACACGGATATCTCGAATCTGCGGCGTAAATTATAACGAAACAGCCAGAAAGGACAAAAAAAAACACAAACAATAAACTCTTTATTTTTCAAGGCCGACTATATAACAACGAGATTTTATCATCAACGCGTCCCCCAAAAACCCCCACAAAAAGACCCTCAAGTTTTCTTTTGTACTATTATAATATATAAACTTTTGCTGCAGCCTTCATTGAACTCCTAAAAAAAATAGTCTGCCACGAAGTCTGTCAGTTATTCGCAGCTCTTCGGCTCTCTGTCTCACGTGCGCACATGTTACAGTATCTCTATATACCGAAAGCCAGACATCCGTGACGCCACGTGCACTCGGCGAAGCTGAAAACTGTACGCTCTTCATCGTCGTACAAGTATATATTCCTGCGCGCATTCTAGCAAGTGGCAAAAAGCGCGCGCGCGGCCGCATACTTGTTGCTCGTTACGCTACGCGACCGATATAATGTTCGACGGTTGCGTCATAACACATAGATATATACACTCTTTGTCGAGGAATTTCGCGGAAAATGAAAATTGACGGATTCGATCTGAAGGCGAGATTAACATTCGGCGCAGGGGGAATCCATTCGTATTATTATGATTGATTCGTGAGAAATTATACGTATTCTCTTATCGATTCAATTAACTGTCTATTACTCCCTTCTGCAATCGTTGTGATTTATTCACTCGGAATTATAGTACTGCAGCGTTGAGGAAGAAGATGATTAGATAGAAGGGATTAAGTAAGTGCGCTGTCTGTTTGTCGAGTCTGTGTGGATTGAATTTGTAAGATATAGAGGATCATAAGTAATTTCCATTTTCATTTATTGTATAAGCAAATTTAGTTTAGCTTTTGTTGAACAATTCTATTCAGTTATTTATCTCAGAAAATTATATCCAGTTCCTGTATACGATTACATCAGTTGGCTAACGATCTTCTGTCGTCAATCTTTCCCTGATGAGATTGCCGTGTTGTTATCTGTGAATGTTATTGACGGGTCTCATTATAGAGTGACTCAAATCCATGTCGTGTTCGGCTCTAGCAACATTTGTTTTCGAGCATCAGTTAGGAAATCAATTTCTCGTGTGTTGGTGAATAATTGCAGCAAAAGATAAACAGCGTGTGAAAATCTTGCGTAAATAACAGGTTTCGACGCTTGAGGGAATAGCCTCGGTATATATACACGTTGCCGTTCACTTATCTCGTCCGCGTTGCACGGCACGTTATCTTTATCGCAGATAAACTGCTTGAGATTAGCTTTACATCTCGTCCAAAAACTTCAAGACAGTTATATCTCGTTTTCGGATTCTGATACGACATAGTTATTTAGAATTTTAATAATTTAAACTTAGAAAGAAAAATCAAAAGAGACTCGCTATACTGCGCAGGAAACGCAACTAATCAAGAGAATCCATTGTTTCCAAGTAGTTCGTCATAAAAACCTTCCAATAATAGTTTCCAAAAGAGTTTTCGATGATGCGCGCGTATTCGTGATTGCCATAATATAGTTGCCGGCGCTTCATTCGCATTCTGCTCGAGAGCTGCATTGACCGGTGCGATGATGGCGAAGGCCTTCCACGAAAGCATTCTGAATAAACCGTATCTCTCAAGTGCCACTGATGCTCATCTTCAGGGTCGCGCGCAAAAGTGCCGGGGAATGAAAAAAAAGGAATGCTTGAAAATGCTGATGCTTTAATTACTTCCGTCTTCTATTTAGTCTGCTGACGGCGATTGTATACTGTAAATGCGCTATCATCATTGCGGTATACAGAGATATAGCTGCAGTGGAAGATATTTCAGTGTTGGAATTGATTTCGTAGAAATCGATCTTCATCGGCACCTAAATTAGGAGTTATTATCTGTAATCTAGAGAGAAAGGAAAAAGAAGAAAACTTTTGTGGAAAGCAACGTTTAGAGACGCGAGTTTCTGTTTATGTATATACTGAAAGTATTATTTTGCGAATTTGAACAGTAAATTTATTTCCATCAAAGTTATTATTTAAATGTCAAGGCTCCAATACGCCTATATTTACGCGAATCCGTTAAATAATTAGAATTGCAAATTGTTTGTATCATAACAATATTTCTTTATGTAATATACATCTCAGGATCAGAAATCATCGTGATCTCATAGTTGACCACTGCGTAATATCTCTGTTTTCTGCCAAGTTCCTTGTACGAGGCAATAAAACTATAGTATCGGGACAAAATCTCTGAGATATACAATAGAGGAAGGAAGAAATAACGTGCCTTGAAAAGGATAAAAAATAAACAAACGAAACACAGTATACCATAGCGAAACTATACGTGACGTAGTTATACCGATTTCCCGGACATAATTGCCGTTTCTCTGCCTACGAGCTATGATTGGCCAACAAGTGCCAGCGTAATTCATGGACGGGAGCACGAGACAGAGCCATGGTCTATTAGAACTCATTGCCTAAACGGTCTTAGAATATAATGCACACCGCACCTACCTCTCCACTATTCAGTCAACTATGATTTACATATGTATTGATTCAAACGTTTCTTTATAGCATCTGAGATATATATCACTCTATATTGCGTATCGTCAAAAGTCTTTACGGTTTGAATGTAAGATTGTGTATTACGTAAATTAGATTATTTTATTTATTCTTAGATATAACATTCGATGAAATTCCTAAAAGCCAGTATAACAATGATTCTCGAAATGATAATTCAGTACAATTACTCTTTCCGCTTGGTATAGTTGTTCAACGACTAAAGTAGTTCATAAAACTGAGTTCTGTTATACTTTACGACATCACCTTTTCCAATTGACTAAAACAATAATAGCTTTACGAAAATGTCTTTTCGATCGTAGCGCTTTAGTGTTGGCCATTTCCAAACAGTCTGGTTAGGCATGCATACTTTATAGGCCATAGCATCAGCGGAAAGCAATGATTTAAGCCATGCGGAAGTTACGTGCGCTTAAATACGAATGGAAATTATGCGTAAACTCATAATGATCCACACGAGTATCTACACCGTGTACATCGCTCTAATAGTAATCTGCCGTTAAACCGTGAGAATTATGTAATGCAAGCTATATAGCTGCATCTTTTATATTATACAACTAAAATATTTTGTCAAAATAGTTCTCAGATCGGTTATTTACATTTTTTTTCTATATTATATAAAAAAGTTATTTCAAAACTATGCCGTGAACAACGCTATACACGGTTTTGATATTATGATCCACCTATATAAGGTCAAAGATCAAGCTGGAAACTGCTGCACGTGCGTCACTAATAGTGTATATTCCAAGCTATTCCCAAATAGGCGTGAAATTACGTAAATTACATCCGAATATGCACTACACGTTGATGATGGTATATAGTTGTAGCCGTTTACTATATATATATATGTGTACGAGTATTTCCATAAGCCTTGATATTCAAACTGACACGCTCACACGTTGATTCGTTCTCATGATAGTGAATACGTTAAATTAGCGCAATTAACAATTGTGTTGAGCCCGGCGCCGTGTATCATTTGTTACACTATCTTATACGCCCCGCATATTTTACGATTACATTAAAAGGATAATTTCAATAATTATAATATATTAAAAGAGTTTGAGTATAATTTTCAATCTGCACTAATTTATTAACAAGTCTACTTCAAACTCCATGCACGCGATTCAGTGGGAATAAAAAAAGGCATGTACGCCTTCTCCCTCTACGATCCTTCAAAAGTGCCTTTAAATCTCTAAATTCGATCATTCACAGGACGCCCAAACCCATCGAGAAGATCTACCTATATATATATAGGATCGGCTCTTTCGCAGCGCGAGTATATTTGCCGGCATCAGTCGTGGTCGTCAATAGTAATTAGCGCGAAAAGTTTGCGAATCCAATCTATCGACGAGTCGGAGGCTGGCTACTACTCTATATACCTCACCTCTGCTCTGATGCAGCGCATCACATCACACTACACATAGAGAGATAGAAAGCTATAGCTGATACGTGTAGTCCGACCGACGTTCTCTATATATACCTATATATATAGTCAGAGGGAGGGAGAGAGTGGCGCGCGTGGACTTCCTCTATTTCTAGATATTCGCCAGGCGCAAAGGATCTATTTTGGGTGGGCACGCGCCGAGAGCGCTGCAATTACGGCTGTTCTATATTTGCACAATGGCGCGGGCCTCTCTGCTCGCGGCCCGGAAAGCGCAAAAAGCGTCGCCGCGGGCCAGTATCTATATGGTTCTCTCGTTCGATATTTACCGCGCTGAGAGAAGGAAATGAAAGCTAATGACGAGGCATTAAACGTCACCGCGTGGATCACACGCGGCCCGGCTCTCTTTTATTGCGACTTTCAAGAGTGCTTCTCGGGAAATCGCGTTTCATTGCTCGGTAACACGCTCTGCAGATCTGCTTCTTTTTTTTTTTTGTTCTGTGATCCTACTTTTTCCCAAGGCTGTATATAACGTATTATTATCAATTAAATTTCTCAGATTTTATTGCAAGCGTGTATATTTTTTTTCTATACAGCAGTTATATAGATACACTACTCGTTAGTTTTGATTTATAGTTATGTGTGCCATCTGTGTAATATACGTTTGTACAGGCGAGTTTCGAACCGGATACTTGCTTCGAAAATGGTATATGTAGAGCAGGTTCGAGATATCGAACTTGACATAAATACATTTTGATGTTAAACGTAAACAGAAATCAAAATCCAGTTATGCGTATTTTTTTTTGTCTAGATAATAACAGCAGATAAAGATAACGAATTAATATGTATTATCTGAGTGGTTAGATAATTACCTTTTTTGTCAAAAGTATCTGAGATTTTCCGAAAATGTTATGTCCGTAATTTATCTGGATAAATGGTTATCCTTGATAAATTATCTTGAATATTTATCTAGATAACATTTTCCAGATAATTTTGATTAGAATTTTTCAACACAATTTATCTCGATCTAAATAACGATTTTTAGCATTTCCAGCCCTGTGTGCACATTATCCAACAAAGATAACATGTCATCTAGTTAATTATATCTCATTAAATAACGTTATTTACTTAGCGCTCATAACTAAAAACCATTAATAATCACAGTAATAAGATCTGTAACGAGTCGTGTCATACACAGACAATAAAAAGCATATCACCCACGATTATTATTCCCCGATCTGCGTTCGTCGCACATCGAGTTATAATGAAAATCTAATGGCAACTCCTGCACTTGAGAGAGTTTGCACCACTCGTCTCTCATCCCCTATAAGCCACGGCTGCTTTGCTCGATCCCCTGCAGTTCCCGGGATAGAGAGCGACCACTACGACGACAACGACGACGACGAAGGTGCAGAATAGGGCGAACGTGAATTTATGTAATTTGCGTATATGACTTGAATAACTGCCTGCATAATATAACGCGCGGACGCGCTACTATACCGCTACATGGCGGAGAGGAGGAGACGCGAGGGTGAAAGAGAGGAGCGAAAGCTGGAAAGAGATATGTATAGGTGTTTCCTGCAGCCGAGGGAGTATACATATATATAGCGACGTGGCTTTCCATCATGGGACTTTAATTAAAATTACGTACGTTTGCGCTTGTAAAGCAGCGCGGCGAGTCTTCCTCTCGCTCTTTCTCTCTCTCTCTCTTTCTCTCTATTTAGTATTTTTATGAGCTTTTCATTATTTGCCAGTGCATAACGCGCCCGGAAAACGTCTTTGAAAAAGGATAGAACGTGTGTTGTGTGCTATTTGCCTTTTTTTTGTCGATTTAGCTTTCTTTCCTCTCTTAAGTTTATTGTACTTTTGTGCTCGTGTGATTCTTTTCACTCACTGAAAAGTGCGTGATAATTGTTTTGTTCCATTGATTCGTTAAATTTAAATGTATAGCATATGTATATTTACCTGCCGATGTGATACGTCTCGTTATTACGAGCTCCTCGGCCCTCAGAATAAACAACACGAACATACCAGACACCTCCTCTGGAGATTCCCTCTCGTAAACAGGTTTCTCATATACATCCGCATATACAGTTCTCGTTTGCGAATTTCGTTATGAAAGAGAGCGTGTGGCTGTTCAGTGTCGCGTGAACGTCTCGCGAGCGTAGCTTCTCTCTCTCTCTCTTTATTTCGCAGAGGAAGGAAAGAAACGAGCAAATTGTCCCCGTGAGCTGCAATAATGCGCGGTAATATAATCCGCGTATAATACGCGCCGGAAAAGAAGAATGGAATATATAAGAGCCTAGACGTCTGCAGTCGCGTTGAGTGCCGCGAAGAAGCGATTTCGCAGCTTTTCATCTGCAGATCTGTGTTTCTCTCTTTCCTTTCTTTTCGATTTCTTCGACTCCAGTCTTTTCTTTCTCTTATTCTGGAATTCACGGCTTTCCTTAAATTTACGCTTCGCGAGACTCGATAACGACAGTCTCCCGACGTATACCGTGATTTCTTATATTTCTATAATATACGCCCGCATGAATCGATTCCGGGAAAATATTGTCGCGAATATGCGATTTTTGGCGAGCCGATGATATCTCTCGAGTATCGTTTTTCAACTTTAATGCTGTGAATGTCCAATAATGCGATTGTATAATATAATACGTATTTTGAATAGCGGTTTCTTTGATGTTCCAACGTATTATAATGATAATATTATAGGAACGACGACAGATTAGCATAGTTGTTTGGCGCGAAATCAAGATTTGATTATTATGCAAGCCCGCGATGGGATGTAGAAGAATTCGCGTCTGTATAAGAGAGTGAAAACTCTCAGAGAATTTCCTCTCGTCTCGCAGGTCTACTGTTCTCATGATTCATTCATCGATCATTTACATCGTGTATAATTAGCATGACTAAGCGCTCTGTCAATTAAATTAATTGGGCCTATATAAAGGTATATTATAAATCTACACCGTGTATATTATAATATATTTAAAAACCTTATACATTCATTCACTGATTCACAGCTCATACAAAAAAAAAATTACTGAATATCGAAACATGATTCATCCCACAAATCCCCTCAATCAATGAAATGCGCATATAGCTCTCCGAGCCAAGCAAATCAGCGCAACGATGAAGAAGCTTCCTGTATATAGCAAAGAGCGTGTGTTTTAGGAATATCTCGTTAGGATCGATGTATGCGCGTGGCGGGCGTTGTTACAGTATATAGTGTAGAGCGAACTGGATTTGCCGTAGTATAGAGAGTCGATTCGACGACCAGTCGAACGATAACGTACTCTGGCCGTTACCACACTGAATATGCAACGTATCTAGGATGCGCTTCGTATGCAAGGCAGCGGCAGTATATCCATTATGAATATATCCCGGTGCTCGGCGATCGCTGCTGCGAATCTAGCTCGTCTATTTGAGCTTGCCGCTGCCGCATACACTATACGTCCTACTTGCTGCTGCTGCTGCGCCGAATACCGAACTTGTACTCTTACGCCGATTGGACTCTATCTACCGCTGCTGGCCGTCGATGCGTATATATATAGCCGATGGCAGCTTTGACGAGTATGTAACGTATAGTTCGATCTCTCGGGATTAGGTATTCCGTGTTTTTTTTTTCTTTGCGGGCGGATCGATTGATTGATTCTTGATATTCCGATGACGACAATGATGATGATTTTGATGGGGTACGAGCTTTCACTTTAGAATTCGTACGTTTGATGCTTCCAAAATCATTGTTTTTATAAGGAGTGATATTTAACGTGACATCATTATTACGTCTTTCCATTAAAAAAAAAACCATCCAAAAACTCGCCACTAAAATCCCACCACTCTTCACACATGATTTCAGGTCTACTGAAGGGCTCGGTCTCGGCGGCGGAGCGGCCGCGCACGCTGCGTCGGCTGCGCAACGTCTACTCGCCGGCGACCGGAGGTATGGGCACCGGAGCCGACGTCGCCGGCGAGCAGCGGCTCGAGCATCATCATCAGCAGCAGCATCAACAACAGGATCAATCTCGCAGTTCCGGCGACGAGCTCAGCAGTAACAACCAGCGCGACGATAAAACTCTCAGTATCATGAGTCCCTTTGACGAGCAAGAGGAGTGGGCTAAAATCTCCGAAATCATGGCGTCATTTGGTACCGGACTCGTACGCGAGTCCGTCTTCGTCAGCGAGTTCGAAAAGGAGTTTCAAACGAGGCTCGGTGAGTTTGTCCACGGATATCTCATTTTTGTAGTATAGGTGTACTCTGTGAGAGTAATAAATACGTGTGTACTTGAAAAGAAAAAATTGAAATATAGGTATGTATGTATAGACACTGCAGTAGAGATGGAATTTTTCACGGATGACACTCGCGAGCCTATACCTATACTTACCCTTTTTTCAATTTTCTTTTCTTTTTTTCGTTGTATATTAGAACCCTCGTATCTATATTCCTATGGCTATAGTCGCGCATTATTATGTATATCACCGATTTCTGCGCGACGCTTCACTGGGTCTCTTTCAATTTCGAAAGCCGCTGCAGCACGCTGTACTAATATAGAACATCGATTTTCTAATAGCCATAGGCTAATCGGAGCGTGAAGCCTTTTTTTCATCAGCGCCCGCGAGCTTCGAGAGAGTTATCAAAAGAGAGGAAGTTCTTTGAAAATGTATAATGTTAAATATACGTGCTGTCGAGTGTAGCTTGATGATCTGGTTTTATTAATTATTGTATACCTGGAATTTTTATTATACTTCGTCTATAAAATTGGATTATTTAATGTGAACATCTCTCGACTTTCTGTCTCACGCAGGCTTGAACAGCGATACCGGCAGTCCGAGCGTGGTAACATTAGTGGGTCAGTGGTTATCGAAATTAAACTTGACAGACTACGAGTCGCTCTTTCTCAACTACGGATTCGACGACTTGGAATTTATCGTGAGTATACACGCATATATTATCCAAAACAGTTCCTAAAAAAATACACACACACAAATTTCGATCCTAAAAAATTTCCCTATTAAAATTCCAGAACGGCGTGCTAGACGACTCGGATTTAAAAGACATGGGTATCACCAGCGACCAGGACCGCGCGAGTATCCTGGACGCAGCGTCTTTACTAAACAACCGCGTCGAGAAACGTCCTGCAGGTAATCCCAATCAAACGGTGGACGAGTGGCTGAAATCGATTCACCTTGAGAGCTACGCTGAGCTGTTCAGGCGGCACCTCTACACCGACATGGATCGCGTCCGGAGGGTCTGGGAAGTCGAGCTTGCAGCTGTCCTCGAGATCAAGAAGCCCGCGCATCGCAAGAGGATACTAGCATCGGTTAGTGGTGGCTCATCCACTCACTCCGTCTCCTCCCACGTACGCAATGGCAATGGGCCGAATCTCGAGGATCTCAACAAGGACCTCAACACTCTGGTGAGTCACTTTGAGTGAGTGTGTATGACTATACTGCGACGAGGTGTGCTTTTCGCTTTTTAATCTTCACCGTAAATGGAAGTAGACGATGTGAAACGAGGTTAATCGTGTCTGTAATTTCGAGCTATATAAATTTGGATATAGAATTTTAAAAATTCATGCAATATACGCTATTGTATACTCGTGATATAATGCATCATTATTAAGACACTCTATATTAGCCTGATGACGCTCACAACAATACACAACAGAGCTGCAGTCGACCTCTCGATTCGCGATCCCTTTTCAGATCTCCGATCACTGGAAGAAGAGCGACGTTATGCGTTCGATCAATGTACAAATATCGCGGCTAATTGGAGACTTCGACATTGTGTGTATATGCCTATACGTGCTCGTGACACTTGAAGAGCCTTTCAGCCGAGCCGTTCGAGCGTAGTCGGGGCTTTTGTTTCGTGCCTCTTTTTCCGCACCTGTCCTTTCACTCCACCTGCGCGCGAACGGTTATATGTCTCTCTCTCGCTATACAGCTATATACTATACTCCTGCGCACTCTCTCTCACATTCTTTTCACTCTATCGCGTTTCCCTAATTGGCTTAATAAGTTTTCCCTTCTTTTACACCGCGAAACTCGCTGCAGGCCGCGAGCTGAAGGACTTTTTATCAAGTGTGCCGATGACGCTGTTGTTTCATCGCGCTCTTTCATACTTAATTAAGTAACCTCTCCTTCGTCTTTATAATGTACGCATGTGTATTGCATCGTGTTTGCACATTCAGCTGTTCTCTCTCTCGATATGGCGCATTATCTTTGGCTAGACTGTCTTTAACGACCGCCTGTGATAAATGATGTAATTGTAATGTCGTTGAACTAGCTTTCGCTATCTGAATTCCTTAACTTATACGAGAGAATGCAAAAAATCAGTCTTAATTAGTAAATAAAAATTTCAATTTTACATAAACCATCACTATTTTTTCCAAACAAAAGGGCAAAATAATAAAGTCGACGGTGAAAAAAAAACTTGCTTGCAGAAATCGAATATTCAGCAGTTGAAAGACGAGATTCGCGAGAAGCTTCCGGACACAGTCCAAGGCAACGGTCTGCCGACTCCGACAACAACGAGCGCAGCAACGACGGTATCGTCTTCTACGACGGTGACAGGCACGAATGCCAGTACGACGGGTACACTGAAGCACCGGAAGAACAGACCGGCACCGCCGCCTCCGCAGAAACCGAGCGCGCACAACGGAGCCGTCCAGGCGTCCGAGAATCTGGAGATCAGAGGCCCGTCGGAGCTGCTTTTCGGCGTGCCCTCGACGCTCAAGACCCAATGGAGACATCTACCCAAGGATCTAGTCACTGGCTCCGTTACCTACGTTGCTAATGTGAGTGTTATTCTTTAATTTCACTTGATTCAATTTTTTTTTTGCATAAATACGATAAATTTCATTGTTTTGTTACTTGCAGTATTTGGGTTCAACGGTCGTCAAAGAACTGAGAGGTACGGAATCTACAAAGAAATCGATCCAGAAGCTGAAGAAGGTCTGTCGCGATCCGCGAGGTACTCCGGATATCACTTTATCGATCTCCTATCGAGGCGTCAGATTCCTTAACACACTGACTGATGTGAGTATTGTTGTCGTTATAGCTGGCTGTTATAGTAATACAATTGAAATTAGGTGCTAAATTTTTTCTCTTCACTTCTAGGAGCCGATTTGTGAACACGAGATTCGGAATATTCATTGTGCTTGTCAGGATGCAGACGATCTCACACACTTCGCTTACATTACCAAAGATCACGCAAGTCGTACTCATTTCTGCCATGTTTTCTGCGTGCCAACTATGGTAAATATACATTTGTCTTGCGCAACGAAATTTTCCGTATTTAATCAATTGGATCAAATTATTGAGAACGTACGCATCTATCTGCTGTTTCAGGACCAGGCAACGGAGATCATACTGACTTTGGGTCAGGCATTTGAAGTCGCATACCAAATAGCAATAAAAGACAAACTGGGCGGCCACGCCATTCGCTCGCAGTCGTCCAGTCAACTGGCCAGTCTCGCGTCTTCCGCAACGAATTCGGCGACGAAAGTCGCGAGTTCACCCTCAAGAGAAACAAGTCATAACGAACAATGCAACAACGAGTCGAACAATCACTACCAGACGAGCACGAATCCAAGAACGAAGCCTCGTTCCAAATCCATCACCAATCCCTTCCTCAATTCCGGCTCAGGTCTGAGTTTGCCTCAACAGCAGCAGAGCAGCTGTCGCGTCCCAAGCCCCAACAAATCATCCGTTAATTCAAATTCCCACGCAAATTCCAACAATTCAAATTCGAATTCAAACTCGAATTCGAATTCGAAGTCGAGCAGCAGCAGCAGCAGCAATAGCAACAGCACTCCTGTGGCGATGAAACTTTTGGCGACGCACGGACGCTCGCACTCCGTCAACGATATTAAGATTAACGGCAATCAGCTGAAACTCGCGCCGGCTCCGATGGACGACATCAGCATTGGTGTGAAAGACATGAAGGCCGGTTCCAGGGCACCTATAGCCCTGTCCGAGGAACTATAATGCGGACTGTTCGTCCCCGAATTTCCACGTTGTTCTTTCGTGCCCCTATGCTTTCAAACATTTTTCTGTTTTAGTTCTCGCTCGTTAACATACCACGTGTAAATTTGAACCTTTGTAAATAATACTACGACGATGATGATAAGAAAAAGGACAAACCGTAATATTGTGATGACGAGTTCGCGATGGACGATATTTATGCTCATAAAGGCATGCATGCGCTTTGTACGCGAACGGTGATGTTGCATTACTGCGACACTATTATGCAGACTTATCAACGGATTATGTTATTTATTACCAATCACGTATTCATATTATGTTGTGTAACACATTTTATGTTATTTTTTAAGTTAACTCAATAAAACATATTTTCTATTATTTTTCTTTTATAGTTTTGTTTATTTTCTTTCTTTAGTTTTAATTTTATTATTATTATTATTATTATTATTATTATTATTATTATGTCGAATGATCGATGCTAGCTTATTATCATCTTCCAGTACGAGTGATGAGCAAGACGACGTATAGTCGTTGCTGGCGTACCGATACTAATTGTGACTATACGTGCTGACAATTCAAAACACATACTCGCGCGCATGTATATAGCGATTATTTCATTGCCTTGCGCTCTTTATATTCGCGCGCCGAATTGATATTCAACGGTCGGCGATCGGGTGGCACACGTATGTATTATATAGAAAGAGAAAACGTGAAAGCGATATATCTGTCAGTGTATGTATGTGTGTTTATGTGTGTATGTATCTGAGAGTATAGAGCCAAAAGACTGTCGATCGGAATTCGATAAAAACGACGGCTATTTACGACGCAATAGTTGTAGTAGCCATTACGAGCTTCCGCCTTTCGTCTCTCGTAAGAGACTTCTTCTTCTTCTTCGACGACGACGACGACGAGATCCTGTCGGTCAATGTGGTGGTATAGCACTATGTGTAGTGTCAGCGCTGCTGCTGCACGTTCTGGAAAAACCGCCTTCTTTTTGCACCGCCACAGAGTTGCGAGAGCGCGTGGATGTTGTCCGGTTATACTCCGTAAAACTTTCACTTGCATTTATACGCGGCGATTGCCCCCTACTCGAATCTAATTGCGCGCGAGAGAGGCTGCGGTGTGCGCGCATGTATACCTGTCGCTTGTGTATCTATATACGAAACTCTGCTGTAACACGATTTTCTTCTGACTTCTTCTATTCTCCTTCTTCTTCGTCTTCTTCGTCTTCTTCTTCTTCTTCACCTCTCGTTCAGCATCATCAACATTGTTTCTTGCAAACTTTCAAAACCACAACACTCATTCACTTTGTACTGAATTGTCTTGACCGAACTATATTGAAAAAGAAAGAAATCGGTTGGGATTCAACTGCAGCAACCCTCGTCGGAGAACGCGAAATCGGTATGCTATACTGCAGGTTGCAACGCGGCCGATCGTCATTTGGCGGCTCGTTCGCGGCTCTCCCGGTGTGTATCTCTCGTGAAACGTGAAAGTCCGGCGGTACACTGGACTCGGCGGCGGATCAGCTGTATATACTCGTAAAAGAAAAAGAGAGAGTTTAAAGCCTCCCACTTATATAGCCTCTCTCGCGCGAGCCGAGCGCCGCGCACTCCTTGCTATAATATCCAAGATATTTGAGGGGCACTCATCATCCCGCCACCGTCGACACCGCCGCTGCTATATACCAGAGAAAGTATCCAAATATATATATATAGCTATATATGTATTATTATTATTATTATATGTGCGAAAAATCGATCACCGAGCCGTTTTTTTTTTGTTCTTTGCCATTTCGTCGTTTTGGGGTGCAGAAACTAGGTCGAGGTATGCCACGATCGGGGGAACCGGTTGTCAAGGTGCCGACAATTTTTCTGAATGATATATACATGTGCAGCGCGGAGTTTTATTAAAAAACAAAAAAAAAATCAATTTTACAAGGCCGATCGTTGATATTGCGATAACACGCGTTAATCGTGTACTATAGATACTACACACGTCTGCAGCCGAAGCATCACAATCACGTACATCTTTTATAATAATCTAAACTATACCCGCGCCGGTAGCGTATACAAGCGTTGCAAAATCCTTGCGAGCAATAGGAAATCGTTGCAAAATCGGCAAACCCGCAAACGAGCTGTTTTGAAAATATTTACCTTCTCGCAGCTTTGTTTTGCGCGCGCTCGCGATTTCGAAATTTCTACGTACACCGGCTCGTGCGAAAAATTTAAATTCCAACCGAACCATCAAAAGCGAAGGATACATATTATATATATATTGTAAATAAATCCACGTATATTACAATATACTTAAACGAATACGACTTTACGAGGTGAAGTATATATCCGTACCTGCTTCCCGTCCATGCACATACGACGAAATCGGTATAATATATACTACAAGGTGAGCGAGAGTATAAAGTGGCAGTATAGTATATATATAGCGCGAGAGTAAACGTCGGTCATGCATGCGGAGATTTGGGGCTCGCCGCTTTTCCGCACGTATATGACTTTCGAGAGAGACGTCTTTTTTTTCCGTTGCGCGCGCGCGCGGCGCTACTTTTACAGCACAAATCACAATCGCTACTATCCCGTGACTCCGCGATATATATTCTAATCGGTCGTCGTCGCTTTTTACCTTCCATACCAGTGAAAGCGAGCTATGGCGCGGTTCGTTTAACGCTATTATAATGTTGTTTGAATAATAATGCTCTCTTTGCGACAAAGTTTCTTTTCTTCTTATGTGATTAGCGTAAGAGTGTATAATAGGTTGTAGTAGGGTATATAACATAATTGACGATGTGTTTATCGAGTTTCGCTCTTTACGATCCTCAACTTCCTTCGTTGCGTCTAATTGAGTAGTATATATATGTGACGGTTGTATATTGCCTTTTATTGAGGATGTATTATTGAGTTATTAACGAAATTCAGGTATAGAGCCGCGTATTATTATAATTATAAATCGAAACTCAGGAAACGATGTGGTAATCCTTCTTATGCGCTTACAAAAGATAAGGATCTTGGTTCCAGCGTCTAATATAATATAAAAATATCCATCAAACTTTTATTTTCAATTAACTATTATGCAACCGAAAATCCTTTTGTCTTTTTACTCGTTCATTATCATTTAAAATCAAATATGCACCCTATAGTATATAGTCATTCTCCCAGTATACTGTTATATGTATATGATGCGTTCTTGACGAACAGCAACAAAAAGTGCAACAATGGGATTCGACGTAAACATGTGTCTGCATGTCTAATTATTTTTTTTTCTTTTTTACGTAAAGTGAAAAAATCGGTAGCATGTATATAGGTATATGTTGCGAATTAAGCATTGTACTGTACTGGACATCAAATCGGGACTTTTTTATATTACAGGAAACTGTTCAAAAAACAAATCGACATTAAAATTTTTTACACCAAGAATAGCTATGGATGAACATACTGGGAGTAACTTTTTCAAAGCTTGCATGTAGTTCACGTTTCACACTTACGCATCAGATAATTTTTCTTAAAAGTTGCATTTGACTCGATCCAATTTTTAATACCAATACAGAAGAGCTGATCGAAAAAATTTTCCCTACATATATTTATTTTCTTCATTATAACTCGATACCACAAGTATATACACAAAACAGAACAAAAAAATTCAACGCACAATTTTTTTTCTCTCTCCGTACCTCAAACCAGTAACTCTCAACCAATTTCCTCTCCCTGCACAACCTCCGCGGTCTCCGTTGTCATTGAATTCTGAGATTGAGCTCGTGAATAAAAGCTGCACCGCATGAATCTCAAGCGGATATATGCGTATGCAGTGCATGCACGGGAGAAAGAGAGAGAGAGAGAGAGAGAGAAGGAAAGTGGACAGGTGTGCAATGCTCGAACGCTGAAGGTGGCCAGCGCCATCTGATCCCGCCAGGTATACGGACGAGAATGCAATACAACAGTAGCGGCCGAGGTCGACCGCTGCCGACTGCAGCTGCCGCTGGACCGACGCCGCCGTCTGTGCCGACTTTCGCTCGGCCTGCACGATTGAGGTTTTCTGTGTATATCGCTCGTTGCTCGAGTTTCCGACGTTATGTTTTTTTTTTTTTTTTTTTAGGAGTAATTGTCGATGTATAGATGGATGAAAAACGTGATTCACGTATGTATGTGTCATATCGCGCTTAAATACGTGAGGATGATGACTTATGCCGTATCGTTGAAATTCTTCACACGCGCTGAATTGAGATTAATGGCGTTTGACACTATACCTAATTATTAAACAATTAATTATCAATCCAGGCTCATCATATAAATTGAAAGCGCAATGAAAAAAAAAATACAAATCTTGCAAAGCGTACAAAAAAACCATTACAATGCGTCTTTATTAAAAACGATTGTTCCAAAAATAATAACAACAAACGCAGCCAAAAAAGAAGCAACAACGACAAAAAGGAGAATTCAAAAACTCGCGCGCACCGTGAGTCAAAAAAACATGGCGTTATCCAGAAGGTGGAGGCGACAGTGGCGCCGCCGCCCCCGTCGCCAACTATAACCTCTCTCGCGTACATAATTGTCGTCGAAGCCGGAGCGCGAGAGTAAAGTAGTAGCATACATAGGAGCAAGCAGCATCACAGAGCAGTAGCAGCAGTTCCGTAGCCGCAGAGCAGCTCACCGAGTCTGTCTACGGCGTGCATTTAGAGCTCGCTCTGCACTCGACCGCGAGCGTCGCTGAATCTCTTTCATTGTGTCTTGTGAAAAGGAAAAAAAAAATAAAAAAAATAAGTAACATCCGTTAGTCTAACCCCCGCGTTGCTGTATACACAAAGTCGCAGCAGTCCAGCGACAACCGGAGCGTCGCCGAGCTTCGTTTTGTCTCTGCTCTTGAATATCTCATCTCTGCATAATACACCTAAGTTGTGTGTGTTGACAGTGTGTGCATCGATTCGGGAAGTTAAAGTTTCGTAGTGCGTGCCAACGCGTGAGGAATCAGTTCAGTGATTTACATATATTATAGAGAAGAGAGAAAAAGGTGTGTGTGTGTATTTGTCACAGTGGGTGCAATAATATCGCTCTGTTATGTGCATGTGCATGAGTGTCTAGTGTGCTGCTGAGAGAAAGAATCTCTGCACATTTCTCATTGACATCGTGTATAGCGAGAATCTGTCAGTAATATACATGTATCTCGCTGAGAAGCCGAGGAAGTAACAAATGTGAAAAGAAGCTAAGACAACGGGACGACACGGAGTGCATTTCCTGCTTTGCTGCTGGGTGTTGTGTTTTGCATGTTTTTTAAGAAAAGTCAGAAAGGTTCGTCGAGCCACACATCACTTATCATCGCAGTGCAGCGAGACGAGAACAACGCGTTGTTTATAAAACTCACCAGTGATAGATACATATAGATAAATGAAATTTCAGGCCAGAGGGTGCTGGAGGAGGGAGGCTGCACTCTCTCTCTCTCTCTCTCTCTCTCTCTCTCTCACTCACACACGCATGTGTGCACGTTCCTTTTGTTTTGAACGTTCGGCTATTGCACTCGAGATCCATCCCCACCTCTCGAATCAACCCTCGAGAGGCTTTCATAAATAATGCACGCGTATGTAGAATGTTTAAATCATAGAGGGACACAGAGTGCTAAGAGTATATACGACAGCTGCAGCGCGAAAGTGAAATTTTGTTTTGAACCTTGAAATCCCACGGAGCAATGGCCGAGGCATCCATTTTCATAAATCCCTACTGCCTCTCTATACGCGCATCCGAAAATCCCCAAGCGTTTCGGAGTATAGCTAAATATATACGCTTTACGTATGTCAGCATCAGCTCACGCCCCGAGATCATACAGAGCCACATATACACGTTTGTTTATAAAAATCGGGAGCAAGATCGAATTCATCCCGTGCGCGACGATCAATAAAACCTCCCCCGCGCGCGCTATGCGCTCTCCGCAGGCGTGTGTCGTGCGCTCTGGCCGTTCACAGACCCTTTCTCTCCCCCCTCCACTGTCTATCTCTTCCCCCCCCCCCCCC
>UCQR01052713.1:5108-15186 GCA_900474235.1 Cecidostiba semifascia
CAATTGAAGCGCTAATGAAATCAGATGCTTTTACTGCAGTCTTGCGTTAACGAATTTATAAAAGAACTCTTATTGATTCCGTATGTTTGTTAAGTCACTAAATTTCATTGAGCAGTAGATTAAAAATGTGAACATCGCCATAAATTGTAGAATGAAAAAATTTAAAAAAAACAAAATAAACAAATCGTTGAAAAATTTCAAGTAAATCAATAGATACTCTCGACTGGAAAAGTTTTAAATCCACACAACCTTGAAACATATAACCTCGCGCTGAAAATACAAGAAATTTATATAAGCCACCGCATAAGAGAGCGACTACAAACCCAGATTAAGCCCTCCGCCAACTTTTCATCGCACAGATTCCACACAAAAGCTCACTTTCCGCTCGTGTATATACCTACGCACGCGCACGGTGTGCCTTGTATAATATGCAAGTCACGCGTGTCCGCAGCCCCGCGACAAAAGGCGCTAACGAACGGGCCTCCGGCTACTACCGTCGTTGAAAGGAGAGCTCCTTTGTCGCCTGGACTGGAATTAAGACGCGGTGGCTCGATCAATCAAGTCCGCGAATACCGCGTGATTGCTCGAAGTAGACGATTCTGCGGTTTATTTATAATCGCGGGCAGAGTATATACGAGGCTAGGTGTAGGTGGCTTATGTATAGTGTTGCAGCCAGCCGGGATTGAGATGTGCGCCGCCGTGTGATTC
This sequence comes from Cecidostiba semifascia, assembly GCA_900474235.1. Taxonomy (NCBI): domain Eukaryota; kingdom Metazoa; phylum Arthropoda; class Insecta; order Hymenoptera; family Pteromalidae; genus Cecidostiba; species Cecidostiba semifascia. The sequence continues at coordinate 5,817 of UCQR01052713.1, forward strand.
GACTGGGATGTTGTTGGATTAGAGGAGAGTTATTTATCGAAGCCAGGTGAGATTGAGATTGATTGGAGCGTTTGAGATTTTTCGAATCGCGGAGTTTACTTAATCGGGTTTGTTTTATTATCAGTGCTTTGCTGGTGATTGATCGGTTTCGTATTTGATTTAGTTTGATTATTTTATTTTACAAAATTAAAAAAAAAAGAATGTGATATTAGACTGATGAATTACATCGATTATTTCACGTTGATGGACTTAAATATAGCCGCATTATTAAAACGAAGTCGACACATCAACCGCTCGGCCACGTAAAAGTTCACCTAAATACAGTTCAGTAAATATTTTCACATCACACCCCAAGTTCAAATCCTCCAGAAATGAAAGAAAACAATCCACTCATCCTCCGATCATTTCTCACCTATATATCACCGTTACATCACCTCCATTCAAAATATTGGCAAACCGTACACGTAAATCTACATTTTCATAACCGATATGTATAATCCCCGCGCTCAAAGCAGTCTTAGAAAAATAGAGACACAGAAACTCCTCGAGCAAAAAGAAGCAGGACGTGTATACCCATGCGATGATTTATGACGGCTCGATGATTTGGCGCTAAGCCCACGACGCTAAATACCGGCTTTATGATCCTGTTGCGCGAGCTGCAGGAGCACAGATCGAAGAGAGGGAGTAGAGAGAGAGGCTATATAGCACATCATCAATCAATGGTCTTCCGGATAGGTGATGCTGCCCGGAACTCGATCTCTTGAGAGGTAGGTATTGAGAGATAGATGTGTACAAAGGAGATGGATGGTGAGTTTTCCTGAGTTTTTAATTGAAATGTTCTCTAAGGATTGGGTAAACTGTTTGAAAACTGTTTGTTTTTAGTTGTTGCAACTGAAGAATAAAAATATTAGAATATTGTTAAAAGACAGAATATAATTCATACTTTCAATATAATATTTGAATTCCATCAGCAAGTCATGACAAACAAATTTTATAGTGCGAATTTTCAACCATCACAAATCAACCAACTACAAAAAACCTAATAGCACTTTCTAATCTCTAATATGCACAGCCATAAATATCGGCTTACAATCAATGAAATCCCAAAGCGCAGATCGCCGCTCATCCGTCTAATAGTCCCAATCTGTTTTTCTTTTTCTATCGCGCACAATAGCACTTGCCGTTTTGATTTTCGATTCGCACCCTTTGAGCAAACATGCGGTCTGTTTGGCCACGAGATTAGAGCGCCTCGACTGATGTGTGTAGACACTGTAGACTCTACTGTGTTGTTGCTCGGGATTCGGTCCGTCAGGAAGTCATCTTTCTCTCGACTCCTTATCTTGTTTGATTAGTTAATCTGCTGCCGCGGCGTTTTTATATTTGTAGAGCTCGGTAATTTTCGACTCTGACAACTGTGAACTACTGTTAATTCTTTTTTACGTCCCGGGGCAAATATTGTATCCCGCTTATCTTTTCCTTGCGATTGTGTGATGTGTTGCTATATCTCGACGGTGATGTATCACTCTCGCGAATAGCCTTGAAATAACGTTTCAACTAGTTTCGAAGAAGATTTCGAAATCTCCACAATTCATTCGCGATGAACAAATATTATGATCGCAAGCTTTAACACAGAAGAGATCATAGTTTCACCCCTCGAAAGTAATGAATCAACATTTCGCTGATCCTCCACCTATATGCTATACATATATACAGCCCTACATCCCTGTCTAAAGCACCCGAAAAACGTCGAGACTTATTATCTCGTCATCTCTCCGCATCGAAAATCCTGATGTACGCCCAGATCCCACTGGCAGACAATGTCATCTCCGTATAGACTATACGCCTGTAACGACGAACGTGTATCTCTCTCTTTCTCTTCCCTTTATTATCCTCGTCTGAAAGGGACGTGTGTGTATGTGTGTGTGTGTGTGTTTATACGAACAGGCTATCGTCGTCACATTTTCGCAGGTGTTCGCACGTAGTTCTCGATTTCATCGAAGCGATAAGGGCCAAGCAGTCGAGTGTACGCTTGCACACACAGGGGCGTAAATAAAAGGCGTTTGGGGTGCAGAGGAGGGGCCGTGTAGTGTACGCGCGGGCCTTTTGCGGGATACCGTGGAGGATGTACTTTGCGCCATGCAGTGATATGTGCACTCGATCAATGAGGTGAAGCTAAGTGAAGAGAGTTTTTCAGGTGGGATGAATGATTTTGGATTAAGGACTGTATTATTTCATCTTGGATTATGCGTGGGATTAAGGAGGGGGATCCATTTTCAACTTGCCAATACACCTCCACATTTGTTTTTATTGATGGTGGAACGAAGGGATTTATTTACGGTGTACATGTATAATATTTGACCAATTGATGCAACATACATTTATACCGTCATTAAATATTTTTGATTGCCTAGTCTACAACATTATAATTAATTTAAATATTCATTTCATTTGTAATAAATAAGTTTTTGAATTGGAAAAGATACTTTTTATTCCTATCCTCTGACAAAAGCTAATAATATCCATTAGCTTGGCAGCATTCCGAAAAGCCGGGCTTTGCTGCTTTTTATTATATGAGAATATTCTCGTAAATCAAAGCTTTTGACGCTATACGTAAATCCATAATACCGTTGCATAAATGTTCATTCAGCTGGCAACAGTATTATCTCTTTCTCATTATTTTATTGTATAAAAGCCAAATTTCTGTGAATTATTAAAATTATTATATTCTACAAAATATAAAGAATAAAGCGCTTTTGAAATGCCATAATAAATTACAAGTTAATTTTAGCAATGATTACTTTGGAAAGTTGCATGAATTATTTTTTAAACGACAACAAAAACAACGGTATAACTCATTCTCTGCTAGCAATATTTTGTTATCTCCCGTATTAGGTAACAACTATTCGACACGTTTACTTACTCTGTCGCGCATGCGCTGTACTAAGTATTCGGTTTTGATTAATCCATATTTAATTCTATATTGTGAAAAATTAAAATTTAATATAGTTTGAATATCTGATCAGAGCCTTAAATTTTCTCTACTTTACTTTAGATCCGCTCTACTTTCATGTGCTTCTATGAAACTAATCTCGAAGCAAGTCTGAGCATATCAGCAGTCGTGGCCGAGTGGTTAAGGCGTCTGACTAGAAATCAGATTCCCTCTGGGAGCGTAGGTTCGAGTCCTACCGACTGCGAGATTTTTTTTTTCTTATTTTTTACTTTTTACTTTTTTTGAACAATTTATATGCTTTTGGTAAATGCAAGAATTATAATATCTGTCAGCTAAAAATTATTTGTTTAAACTTTTTGCAGAAAACAAAATTTTTTCGACTCCACAATTTATTTCTTTAAAATAATGTTTAAGCAATAATTATTTTAGTTTTATTATAATCTTTAAAATCTGTGTGATTATTATAATTATATGCAATTGTTTAATTATAAACAAAATCAATACTGACAATATGTACTACAATGCGAGATTATCTAACTAAAATACATCTAAGAATTGGTAGCGATTATTTTTATACGATCGATAAACAAAATTTATTTATGTAATTTTCAATAAATTATTAATTGTTAATAATTTATTTAATAAATTATAAAACAGTGTTACGTACCTACTTATAGATAGTTTCATTTACTTACATTATTACATACAAATTATTCGTACAAAAGCCACTAAATCATATTTGTGTGAACAATCAAATCTATCAAAATCAAAATCTTTTCTCACCAACCTCTGCTACTCTATTAAAAACCTCTTTCCAAAAAAATACAGCAAAAAAAGCATTACTCTTTCATCTCACAATGCGACCCCTCCGCATGAACTCAAGAAACCGAGAAAGGAAATCTCTCAACCTCGCAAAAAAAAGATACGTATCCAAGAGCCAGCGATTCGTCACAGATATTATTCGGCATATTATATATACTTATATATACGTACCAGCCTTGTACGCACACGTATACATACATATATATACCTACGACTCCCCGGCGTATATATACTTGAAGCGCCGCACAATACAAGTCAACACGGCTGTCTGCGTAATGAAGTAGTTTTCGAAGGGTCGACACGCATCCCCCGAAGGGTATATGTATATACCGGTGCCCCTCGTAATTGGGGGCCAGTATAGCCGTTCGGCTCGTTTTTTTTCCGCTCATTCGCCGCCACAACCCCCCAGAGAGAAGCGAGCAGCAGTAGCAGCAGCCAATCCCCAGCATATGCTTCCAGTAATCCTGACGATTCGCTGCTGTGTAATAGATAAATAAAGTTTAGCTCGAGCGCGCGCGCGCGCGCGTGTGTATGTGTGTTTTATGCAGCGCAGCACTTGGAGCCGTGACAACGGGGGTTTCCCCCCTTTTTAGGGGGAATTTTGGATTCTAACGAGCTGCTATGGCTATGATCTTTATTATGCTGCGTCGCCGGGAGATGCGCGTATAGGGGATGTTATGTGTGTGTGTATGCTATATACTGTTATAGGTGCGTGAGTGTGGATTTCTTTGACACGTATCGATATGGGTTCGGACGTGTGACTTCTGTTTTGCCATTGAGCTGTGTGAATGTGATTGCGGACTGCTAAGTGATGTTGGAGAACCGAATGAAATTCTGTGTGAATGATGGGTCAGCCGCCGGCGGATATGATACATTGTTTGTGGACCGGTTAATGACGTTCAGTTTTTCAATTCAACGTGTCTATTTTGTACAACACATGCGATATACACATCATTTTTATTGCGCTTTTATTTAGTCCCTGTCCAAAATATGCGCATATGCAAATTAATAGTGTGCGAACATCATAAAAGCAGTCTGACAAAAAAATAATTGCGCGTCACCTCTTCTATATACCTATGCTCTAAACAATAACAACCGCGCAAATGCAATAAATAGCTCAAAACATCACAAAAAAATTGAAATTTATAGCCCATCGTCGTGAAAAAAACCAACCCTCCCAATGCAAACCCTTCTCGAACTCAAGCTCTCGTGATGCTATCTCTCTCGGGCATCTAGACAGTCGTCACGCCGACAATTACACGAAATTTTTACGGGGCGCGACGCAATTAGACGAAGCCGATGCAGTTGTTACTCTTCCTTCCGTCCGCGGCCTTTAACAGTCCATTGTGTCCGCATCGCTTGGCAGATGTTCTGTTTATTCTAATGTTTCACTCTGCGGCTCGACAAGGGGTTGGCGGATAATTCACCGGACGGTCTGCCTTAACTAATCCGTGTAATTTTTATACGCCGCGGTTATTGCGGTGTCTGGCTTTTTTTTAAATGTATGAGAGACGTTTACGAGCTGTTGGGTGTCGTTTTATTGGCTTCGGGCTGGGGATGGTTCAGTTCAATTGAATTGACTCGTGATGATGTACACACTGTGTATTCGAGTTTAACGAAGTTGGTTTATGCTACATTGATTGACAGACCGTAAGATTGAAAATGATTAAAAAATAAAACTTTTATTATCGAATCGTAATTCAAATTTCAATTCTCCAAAACATCAATATATCGTACTACGTGTCTACAGCCTCACCTCCAAAGCCCTGCATCGACTGCACAAAAGGAGCGAAAAAGTGCAAGACTACTATACTGTAAAACTCTCGACTCTCTCGGAGAGGCGCGGCGCGCGAGAGCTGTCATACGCACCACAGCGCTCCGTGAAAAAGCCCCGACGTCACTATATCGGGCTCGAGCGAGCATATTCCACGTGACTTCCATGTGTGCTCGTTAGCGTCAGTTTTATATACGTGAAATCGAAAGCTAGCGCGTCGACGTCCGTCGTCTCGCTGAGGGGTTGGATAAAGCGAGAGTCGCTGCTACACTGCTGTTCGGGGGAGTTCGAGTGCGCTATATATGACGAATGTGTTTGTGTGGAGGAGGTGGGGGGGAGGATGAAAGAAAAAAAAAGAGAGAGGGAGATAAAGTTGGGAATTGCCAGGAAAGTGAAAATTGGGAGGAGGTGGAAAAACGAGCGGAGTGTCCAATTTGGAGCGTTTTTCCGGTGTGATGAATGAGATACGTATATGTTTGGGCCATTGCTTGGGAGATATACGACGCTTTATTGTTTGATTATGCGCTCGCTGATGCGCGTGAGTGCAGGTTATCAAGTGAAAAATGTGGCAGCATCTGTTTTTACGGATTTAATGATGAAAAATTACTCGCATTCTTATTTAAGAAAAAAATTTATCCCAAAAGCGCCATCTAGCGTCAAAAGCAACCTACATCATTATTTAAACACTCTCATATTATAGTGTCAATCAAAACAGAAAGAATTTTATCACCGATAATCAAACACAAGATTCAAGTGCGAAGGTACTCGACAAGCGCACATCGAGACTGAGCAAGGAGAGAGAGAGAGAGAGAGAGAGAGAGAGAGAGAGAGAAGAAGATGGAGAGCAAAGATTAAGCGGACAAGCTCGCCTACATCACGTGGGGGAAAGGACTTGCAGGGCGCGCGTGCGTCGGCGTTTCTCGTCGAGGGAGGCTATATATACGTACAGGAAAGCGTCGAGCAGGCAAAGTTCGTCGCTAATTGGGCCCGGCGAAAATCGCAGCCGTGTTCACTGCACCCTTGCGCGTTCCTCAAGCCCGATTTCACCCTCGGTCGCCCTCGTGGGTTATCTCGCTTTAGCTGGCTACGTCCGCGTCTCTGGTTCCGTCTATCAATCATCGCTGCCGTGGACGCGTCGTTTATTTTTCCGCGATACATAAGTCGGGGCTTATACCTTATATAGCCGTCTTTTATGTAATACTTGGTTTCCATAGTAAAATTATTTTTATTTTGAGAATCATAAGAAGTTAAAAAAAATCAATACGTAAACACACTTGCGACACATTTTGCAGGCTACTGATATTCCTCTCGACGCTATATACTGCGGGCTTCCGATTAGCCCGGAATAAGCCGACATTTACTCGATTGACCGCGGCGGCAGCGGCAGGGGCGTGTAACAAGCGTGGCAAGCAAATGCACATCAGTGATGCTTCGTGCGTCCGCTAATTGATTGACCGTCCAGTCAAATAATACATTCATTTCGTTACGGCGCATTTGCCGCATCGTAGAGCAGACATGCGCGTCCTTCCTGGCAGCGAACAGCGCGTAATACGGCTTTTTGCGATGAACAAAAAACTCGGGGATTGATTACCATCGGTTGCTAGCTGATGCTTGCTCTTGCGGGCCAATTTGCTTTTTTTCATTTTCTTTTTTTAATGCTAATTTTATTATATGCCGAGAGTATAGTTGCAGAGAATTATAGCCTTCGGGACGCGAATTATGAGCTGCGTCGGATTTTCATGGGGTTATACAAGCGGCGGTGTGCAGTTTTGTAACGCTATATAGTGTCAGGAGTATGTATTACAATAGTTTTGCAGTTAAGATTTTTCGCTGATGAGGCTAGCTGTAAATTTTTGTTATCTCGACGAAACATATACGTTGCGCGCGGTTTATATACTTGAAAAAAAAATGTTTATAAATTGTATCTCGTTTAAACTTATAATTCGTCATTAAAATAAAAATAAAAATGCAAATATGTTAAAACTTTTTTTTTCATCAACAGATATACAATTTCCTACACCTATCTTCTTGCCACTACACATAATAACAGCTAAATTACAAATGGAATCTCAATCCTAAAAGTAGATCTCTCCTCATATTCCATCTCTTTTCAATCAACCAATAGTCTCTCTCTTTCCATCTAATCCCAAATCCAAATTACCCCGACGCGCACCTGCCAGCACAGCACTTAGCCACCAAAACCCTCACTGCATATATCGCAGTGCACTGATCAATCTGAAATCTAGCTCACGACCGCAATGGATCAGTTCATCGAGTCGCGCACATACGTATCACACGCAGCGGTACACCCCATTACACCCAGCATGAATACGCAATTAGACGACCGCCGAAGTATCTTTCTCGTGATGCCTGCAGCGGTTATATTCACTGCGCAGTAGCACGTGCATGTGTGTGTGTGTATATATGTGTATAACTAAAACCCAGTCGTCATCGAGCGCCGCACAAAGGTAACCCGAGATTAATCGGGTGTTTATGTAAACACGTGGATATCCATCGCCGCGCGGCGAGGATTTATATACTCGAGAAAAGAGAGCGTAAGTAGGTACCTACTATATTGTTTCAAGCAAGACAATGATATCGCGCGATTGTTCGCTCGCTCGGCTGGATGTGGGTTGGCTGAGCTGAGGAATGAGGATGTTTGGCTATTTCTCGAAAAATCTGTGAGACGCCTCTGTGTGTATGTACACAATATGAAATAATCATCGTCATCGTAGAAGAATTAATTTTGTAGGTCGAGTTTAATAGGCGGATAACGTCGGATAGTCAAGTATTGTGTTTCGCGCGCTGAACTCCAGCCAAATAAAATACAAGCAGATGAGTCTATTATACACCTCAGAGTCTTCGTTCAAGTGTCGAGTGTCGCGAGAAGATGAGACGTCGCGTATGAATTATTTTAATAACGACGAGATCTCTCGAGATTTCTAAAATTATAACGAAACTAGAATAGCCTGACACGCTATACTATCTAAGCGTCGTCGCAAGCTTCAGTATAAGTCACACCCGAGAGCTTCAAGAACTTTTCGCACTCGCGCAGAAAGGTGTATTATAACGAATGCATGATACATTTCAATTCTCGTCGGGCATTAATTAAATTTGCCGCGATTTTCAAATTAAAATTAAAATCCGCGGCTGCGAGAGAAAGCCTCTCGACGACTGAAGCACGCGCACGCAAACACACCAACCCTTAAATAAAGCTCGCGAACGTATATATACACATATAACGAAGACATCAGCGAACCGACAACATCGTTAGCTCTATTTTTTCATCTCTCTCTCACTCAGTACCTCCTCCTCCTCCTCCTCTCTTTGTAGGGCGAAACGACAGTTTGTTATTTTAAAAATCCCTCTCCTCTCCTCGACGAAACTTGACACAGGCCGTTGTTAGAATGGCCTCTTTTCTTTTCCTCTTTGTCGTCCTTTCGCCCCGCGCGCGCGCGCTCGTAGAGCTCGGGAGAGCTCGTTTGCTCTTCGCTCGTTTCTACCCCCTTATCGTTCCGAGGCCGGCACACCACTCGTCGAGGAAACTCGCCTACGAGTCTACTCTTTGCTGTGCGCGCTGCACGGCCGAGGAGAATAAAATTACCTTCGTTACGTGAAACGCAACTCCCCCGCGCGATATTCTCGCTTCTCGTTTTTTTTTCTCTCTTTCTCTTTCCTGCAAGCTCGAGTCTGTCTGTCTGTCTCGCTCTTTCTTTATGCTGCTATATTATATGCTACTGCCGCTGTGTTGCTCTGATGCTGCTTCGCTCTTCTTCCTCCCTTTTGCTCTGTCTGTTCATATACTCTAGTTTTTATCTGCCCCC
>UCQR01052716.1:5104-17864 GCA_900474235.1 Cecidostiba semifascia
TAGACTCTACTGCTGCTGCTGCTGCTGCTGCTGCTGCTGCTGATGTGTGTTGTAAAAACCCCTGCGAGACGGTGGAAGTATCCCGGAGTACGGGCTCTCTGTGACGTAGAGACGCGAGTCTGACTTGTGGTCGGGATATTGGACTCTGATAGCGACTACTGCTACTGCTGTATATATAGGTACTACGAGAGACATGTCTGCAGGGTTGTTGCACCGTGCGCGAACAAGGCTTTGGTTGGATTTAAAATTGCAGTGTTTTCTGTAGTAGGTATAGCTACAAGCTGCGGTTGTAGTGCTGGTATAGCAACGCTTAACGGGTTATCAAGTTTTCATGGAGGGCTCTGAAATAGATATGGCTGTATTATGGAGGGAGGATTTATGGACTGACTCTGAGGGTTGGGGCGAGCTGTATTTTCTCCTCAAAGTTTTGGGAATAATGGATCTTGATATGGGTGTACAGCTATTGTAATTCCGATGCAGTCTGTGTTGATATTAGTTTATAAATGTTGCCAACTATTACGAGAGTTTTGGCTAAAAGAATCTTATACTTGATGGCAAAATGAATTACGCGACAAAATCTCGAACCTTCTATACTTATATAGACTGTATAATGAGTGCTTGCTTTTCAAAGTAACGCCAAAGTATGCATTAAAACGATGATATACATTTTGAAATTTGACCTACTTTATCAAGGCTCGAGTATATAGTGTAGAAAAAAAAAATTGTCTGCCTATATGGATTTTAATGCTAAGCGACAGAATGACGCCCACCACAGCACACAGTATGGAATTATACCAACTCGGAAGTTTGCCTGAATACAGCAAACGAGCGTTCGATGATTGGCTTAGCCGTACTTTTTTTTAATTCCATTAATACAAGATTCAAACGCAATTTTAGTTTTTAAGCCCGCGAGTTTTGCTCCCGCCTTCCATACTCTCTTTGTTCAGGAAGCTTCTAATGGAATTTCACGTTGATTATCTCTGAATTTTTATGGCTTCCCCGGCGAGCACTATTTACTTAACGTTTTCGCCGGCCACGAGAGTATAGGGTGCCAATTTTTAAATGAGCTTTTTTTCTTCCCTTTTCTCGACACTGAGGCTCGTATGTCTTGTCGTCTCTGATGGAAGGTGTCCCTATACAGCTTTCATATACGAGCGTAATATGAAACTGAGCATACAGTGAGGAACCACAGTATGCTAAAATCTATGTGTGCTATAGGAAGGTTGTTTTGTTGCAAATATATTGCATCTGTATTAATGACTAACATTGTTTTCCTGTGTTAGAGAGGATAAGCGACAAAAATAAACCTGCATAATATTAAATAACACACAGTTCATTGATAGCTAATCTTCAAAGATACATGCAGAACCTGACTTTGGCGCATAATTAACATACACGTTAATAATATTCATCGCTGATTTACAATTGTAGGAAAGTTTTGGAAAATGCACAACATTCAGCAATTTATTTTAAAAATGCAGCGTACAAAAAGTTTTAGAAGATTGCTTGATATGTAGCCGCACGATCCGCAAAATGATAAAAACTTTTTGAATACATAACTTTACAAGAAAACGTTGTTAAAAATATGACTTGATAAAATGTTGAAACAATTCAAAACTACAGCTGGCCTAGAAAAACTACTAAACATTTAAACTTTTCTCATATAACGTTGAATAATTCAGACAAAACGAGAAGAAAGAATATTTAAAATTTTTAATCCTCTAATAAAAGAAGACAGAATAAAGCGCGCATATGCATAGATGATTCAGGTAATTATTACAAAACCATCAGCATTGCATCATTTCACGACGGTTAACCAAACACGTACATGATTGATAATCCTCCGATCAGTAGTTTATTTTATAATCGCGTTTTCCTGCATCAATTTCTCAGATGTTAATCCTCAGCAGTAGAGCACGAAGCCTACTATCATCTTCGCCAACGTCATATACGTTCCGACAAAGTAATCGGAATCAGTAGAAGAAAAAAAAAACGGCACAAACATTGCTGAATACCCACTTACGTAGTAACTCGTCATATGCGATATAAATAAAACTGTACCACATATGCAACCGCGCGCAGTATACATGGCGTATGTACGTATATATGTATACGCTATAGTTCTCGCTATACGTTACTAATATTAACGATTACGTGGATTACCATCATATCCACCGACAGATCAATGAAATTACCGCACCATAATCGCTTTAACCCCTTTTCCATAAATAAGGAAACGGTATAAAAATATATAAGAAAATGTACAAGAGAGTCAATAAGAGCTAGAGCATATTTAAATGCATCGCACGTTTACGTGTACGTATGATGTATATATAACGCGCTCTTAATAACTCATGCGACTTGTAGCTAGCTCGCTCTGTGCGTGTATATGTGTACGCTCATCGCGTGCGTCTATATGCTACATACACACCATAGTTATATTCGCTATGTGGGACAATTTTCTTCTGTACATTGTAAGAGATGCGTAAAGTGCGCCACTCTCGCGGGAGACTTTACTAGCCTCGTTTACTTATAGTTTATCGCTTCCACGTTTGTTTTTGGAAAGTGTGTTTGTGTGTATTACATATAGACGCTCCATAATAACACGTGAAAACAGCCACGTGAGCAAAATTCAGAATTTATGGTTTATAATTCCAACCAAAGACACTCCGTCTTCCTTGTCGTCGATAAATTTTGTCTCCATACGAACCACCTATAGATATAATAATATCGAGCGACAGTATAGCGTATACACAGAGAATCGCATAGCTTACAAAAGACGCGTCTGCCGGTGTTTTACGCGGATAACAAAAGTCCGTTTCGTCGCTCGCTCATCGCCTCGCGCGCCTATTCTCGAGGTTTATGTTCGCTCACTCTCCACGATTTGCTTATAGATACCTACTACTACTACTACTACTGTTATATATCGCGCACACTCTCTCTCTCCGGCGGCTCTACTAAAATAGTCACGGTATTTTAGAATCCCTAGATACCCCGTAAGTTAGCTTCTCTCGAGGTATAGGACATTTACTACAGCACACACAGGCTCTTCGAGACCTATGATTCAGCCGTAAGCTAGTTCGCCGAAGAGAAAATTATTATAGAACACACACTGCCACCGGACGCTGCTGCACACTTTGCTTATACGTATATACGCCAGCTTTAACGACGTAATTCGCCCGTGTCCAAGAGAGTGATACCGATTCGCTATTGTCGCTACGGAGCATCTAAAAGGTGAGCTGGCCCGCCACGACGAGAAATTGTAACGACTTTCCCCTGCTATTGTACATTGCGATTTCTCGGGGTAAGTATTGACTTGCGAAATTATTCGACTGTCCGCCGACGACGTCGCGAATCAACCTTATTTCGAGATGGTTGGCCAACTTATTGCCGTGAGGCTTGGTTGACGAAAATTGATGAAACTCTGAGAGTGCAATTGCTACGGTTGATATTGTTTTTTAGCTGCTGCTTATAGGAGTTGCGAGAAAATGAATTCGCAGTGTTCTTAATTCGTCGTCGAGATATTTGGGTTAATTATTTTCAATATTTTTATCGCGTTGCGTCGAGCATGAAAAACGTGACGCGAATTGAGGTCTAGTACAGAGCTGGTTATAAGGAGTATTTTAATGACCGATTTTAATTACAAGTATGACTCTGATATTATGTTATCTTCTTATTGTTTTTTAAATAAATAAATATAAATATATGTATACGCATGTTTAATAAAAAAAATAATAATAAGGAAAACTGCGAGAGTTCATGTGTAATTTATTTTACATATCAGATAAACGATTTTACGATAGTTTATGACACACGTACTAATAATATTTCAAATAAAATTATATGTTTGCCGCTATTTGAAATATCACGCACGAGAAAGATCTAATCGTTAATTTCCTCTTGATAGCGCGTCGAACAATTTCATTCCTAGATACGACATTTATTAATATTTTTTATCTAAGCTTTACGTGACGAAAGAATAAACGACGAGAAAATAACACGATGGGGAAATATTATACATCTTCCTGTAATAAAAATACATTGCGATTACGAGCATCACTGGCGATTACAAACAATTCTATAATAACGAAAAAAAAAACTTTTAATTAAACCATATTGTGATGATAGCTGATGCGTCATTGAACCCGCACGACTAATTAACTCATCACTACAAAACTATAGTGATTAGTATTTCCAGCATTTTCGCCTATCGATAATTTACATAATTTAGCATAATTACATATTTGCACTACTGCGGCGAGAGATGTCATTTTGCACGTGTATATTAATTCCCATTTTCAAATTCTGGAAATACACCTATACTATCTGATCGCTGTATTTGGGTTAAAGAGGAAAGTCCCAAAAACGGGAATTCCCCACCATCGCACCGCACGTCCAGTCTGGTGCAGTTGAACTGGATTTATATACGCGAGGATACTCATCTAGCGCATGTATACATATATAACAGTAGTGGGAGAATCCCGCTGTAGCGTTCAATTTCGCAGAATAAACCATCCGAGTACGTATACGATAACTGTACAGTCGAAAAGATGAAGTTAATAAAGACGTTATAGCGAACTGTTTACTCTGCGGAATAATTGCGCGCGGTGAAATTAGCATCTACGCTCTTTGTTTTGGCTATATATAACTTTCTGTGTGTTTTTCGGTGTACAGGCACATTTTCAACGAGGAAACGTAAATGTCGGTAGCAAAATTTTTACCATGAATCGCGGTATATACGTTATACCGATACGGAAATTTTATTTACTCGAGTATACGAGAACAAAAAAATTGCCAATTGATTCTTCGTTATCGGCGAGACCTTGTAAATAGGTATAAGGTGATAGTGAACGTATAATTGTTTGCCATTTAAAATTACATAACGCGCATAAGACTGAATTTCATTACGGTTACGCAATACTAGAGTGCGCATCTATATCGGAACTACCGCAGAGTAGCATGCTTATAATTACAAAAATAATGTTTGTTCTACTCGTTCGGTATAAATAAATCTCAACGAGAGCGAAACATTCCATCACTGCACACAATTACAATTCGTATATAATAATAAGGTAAAAGAAGAGAAAAAGGTGAATGAATCTGTCAAACCTGGCACATTGCCGCGCGGTATGAAAAATCTCATCCTGAATCCCGAAAAGCCTCGGTCTCTCTATGATTCTCCACGCTATTCATTTGATGCGCGCTTGCAAACTGTTCCGTCGCGCGTCTAGACGTCAGATCTTCGACCAACGCATCAGCCGGGCAGTGGGCGTGTGATAATTGCGTGCGCGCATATAGTGCTGCGCCAAACGAAATCACGAGTAAGTATATATACTCGTTTTCACGATTCAGCGCTAAATACGAGTGATAACCCCGTGGCGCGCCAACGAGTTTATCTCTCGTATTATATCTGTTTGAGAGGATGAGCAGCCAAACAGGTGAGTCGTGTGCGGGACTTCATCCCTTTGTAGCCTGATGAGAGGTCAAAGTCGGTGGATAATATGTAAGAGCCGGTGTCGCGCCTATATGTGTTTATCGAGTGGATTCGATGAGTCGCGAAATAAACAGAGAGATAGCGGTGGCTCTCGACGTGTTTTCTGCTTTGATAACGAGATGTTAATCGGATATAAGACAAATATCAGCGTGTCGGGCGTATAATATATAACAAAGTGTCAAGAGACTTTTAAGTATTATATATTTGCTTTTTTTAATATTCGTTTTAGTTTACGCGGGCGAAAAAAGTTTTCCGCTGCTTTTCACCACACACGCGCGGTCTTGAATGCACACTTTATATTTTTATCACCAAGCTGTACGCGTTTTTCATTAACATAATCCATACGTTAAATCGGTACTGTTTTAATTATATTGGCGTCTTTTTTTAAGTTCACAAACGATAATTTTATCACACGAAGATTATTAAAGCGGCGATGTCAGATAGATTAGGACGTATTCAAATTATAACGTTTCCTGCAAATCTATTTAGGAACTTCTCACTCGGCGCGGAAATAAACCCGTGTCAACAGCACACTCTAAAAAAAGCGCTAAAAAGCTTGGAATAATTTACTGCACAATTGATGCAGGTTAATTAAAACTCCCGAAGATTGTTTACTTGTTTTTAAAATTCCAGATATCCCGATTAATAGCATTAATTCTGAAAACAGTATTTTTAAGAAAATACACGTGAAACAATACAGTAGCCAAATGAGATAAAAACGCGTTTTCATTGGCACGTATTATAAACCCCTCGTAACTGGATATAAACGATGATGAGAGTAATAAATATGATAAGAATACAGTGGATACGGCGCGTACGTCGATTTTTCGAGATTCGTCGCGCTCTCCGCGTTATTATATACCTATACAAAATACACGACACCTCAGATCAATCGAAACCTCGCATTGACTTTTTTTGCCCCGGCTCATGTGAATTGTAACTTTCGTTTAGAATCAAAATTGGAGGCCAGAGGAGAGACCTTCGCATGAATTTACAATGCGGGCAGCTTTTTTTGTTACATATCCATCATGGTCAATTATATAGTCAATAGCGTTCTCTCTCCTGCTCTGTGAACTTTTCAATATCGCTGCGTGCCCCCAAAAATCTGCTCTACATTACTAAGCAATTCGCCCGTACCTTTAACCAACTTTTTCTTCTTTCTACGCTCGAGTGTATACGTGATTCGATTTTACTTTTTTTCCTGGTATCCACCTTTCTACTGCATTGTAAGAGCCAACATGATAATATCGTATAGCGAAGAAAGCATTGAACACGAAGAGTCATGCTCATTTTTTTTTACGCAGAATAAAAAAAAACGCACCGACGGTTTATTATCTACGCGGTATAATGCTTGGATAACGCTTGAAACGCCTTGCAAGTCTTTTATGGCGCCTTACAGTAGAATATTCCATCGTTATTCCTAAAGCGTATAATTATTACAGTCATCATTGCTATTGTAAGCCATTGTATTGTCATATTTTTTGTAGCGGTATAACCAAGCTTCATTGTACACACAAACTGTTTTCTCGGCAATAAAATTATGATTCTCCACTAGCCTAGTGCACCTATCGCGTTTACATAAATTTAGCAATTTGTGAGTTTAATTATTTCCTCAATGCGCTCGGCCGCAATTTCAGACAAACCGATAGACCAATAAAATATTAAGCGCCGCAGTATCGTAAAAAAGAATCTACGCCCGATAACTTTAATCCGGCAGACCGGATGTTCCAAGAGCCCGTGGAATGCACAGAAAAAAAAATTGTATATATAAACGCTGGAAATAAACAATATCAACGTCGATGTCACGCTTCGCGATAACACAAAACTTCAGGAAAAGTCAAGCACCTCGCTCATATGCATATACAAGCTCATCGCTAATGTCTTCTCTCGAAATTAAAATACAATTATTTTCGACGAATAGCTCGATGATAAACGAGCGATAGCGGAAAGTTTCGAGCATCTCGTGTCGATATGCTTGGCTCTCGCCTTTTTCTTATATTTCTATACATATATATGCGAGTATAATAATAAGCGTTGTCCGCATGGCCGTGGTAGTAATTTCAATTCCAGGATCGACTACGTCACACCGATCGCGTCAACATTGAATGAAATGAAATGCGGCAGTAGCGAGGCATCTCCCGCAATTTTATCCGGCGGAATCAACATATGAGACAGCGCTGCGCCTTTCTCTCGACGCGCTGCGAGGCTACGAAGGTCACTCTCGACTCGCGCGCAAATACGGAACTGTCACGAGCGCGCAATTTCGAGCTCCGCGTATAATACTTGTAAGCGTTCCGTCTTCGCACTTCCTACGTCCTCCTTCTCTTTCTCCTGAAGATCCAGTGTCCCTGGAGGATGAAAGGAGAATTCGATGCAAACTACTTGCTGAGAATTCGAGTTTTCGATGTTCGTCTGGACTGAAAATCACGCAGATAACTTTCATTCATTATGAACTGACATAAACGAGTTTATACGCATATTGCAAAAGAATTATAAAAGAAAATACTTGTGTTTTCATGTTCTGACTTGAAACGCTGCAGCAAGAATTTCCGGAAATTTCCATCTTCTAACGTTAGATTTTATTTAAAATATTTAACTTTTTTTATCTTATCGATACAATTTTTAAGAAATTACGATGCATTCACCTGTCAATTGCGAGCGACCTTCCTGTATTTATCTGCAGTAAGTATTGTTCACTTGCCTCTAACACAATAACGTGGAATTGCAAACCAAATATCACAAGGGTTGAACAAAGCCAACTACATGGTCATTGATAATTATTCAATAATTTTGAATAACTAAATCATATTTTAGCATTAAAGTTTATTTTTATTGGTGATAAAAGTTTATATAAGTATTCGTAAACAGATATCAAATCTAAAGCAACTGACTTTATTCCACAACAAAATGCTCCGTAACTATCAAACCTGAGATAATGTCCCAGTTCATTAATGTACTGTTGAATTACTTTTTGTCTTTCAATAAGAAAAATTATACAAAGTATTTTACACAGTTAAACAATAAATAAAGATTTTGCATAGTGCGGAAAATTCAACTCAAATGAATACTAACATATTTTTTATATCACATGGTATTGCCAAGATGACAATATTGTCAGCCTGGAATAAGTCTAACATTATAAAGATGCACGTTATGTGTACGTTATGCAAAGCATGAAACACTTATGTTCAAACAATCTTAATTTTTTGAAACTACATTTATCAAAGTTCTCTTACAGTATAGAACCATTCTTAAAAAAATCCATTTTTACTTACAAACTGTTACGTCTATTCGATGAAAATATTAAATATTAGCTGTACATATATACAGATAAGCGATATAAAAACAACCGACACAGTCAAATTTATGCTTCCAACGCAACAGGCTCTTGAGATTTGCTTTTAAGTGCTGTAAATAAAAAAAAAAATATATATATATATATACATATAATTATGTGTTTGTGACAAAATTCAAGAGTAAAAAAATGTTTTTATACCTTTTTCCTTTCCTTTGACAGGTTCATCTTCAGGTACATCTGGCAGTGGGACCTCGGTTGGCACTTCGGGTGTGGTAATCTCAGCTTCTTGTGATATCAGTGCATCTAATTCAGCTTCAACGTCAACTTCATCTTGATCAGTTAATACTCCTGAGAGTAGTTCGTCAATTTCTTGTTGCTTTTCAACTCCTTCCCTTGTTTCATCCATGACTTTCTCAATTTCATCAATTGATAGCACATCATGCAACTTCTTGAGGGCTTCATTGCCAAGCTTCAGTCCGTCTATGATCTGTGTTTCTACTTGTGCAAATTCCAAATCATGTACCATACGCTCCAAATTATCCAATTGACCATCAGCTTTGATTAGCAATTGTTCTTGGAATTTCTTTTTGCGCAGCAATAGTAGGGCACGTCTAGACAAAGACAAATACAATAAACAATATAAGTAAACATACCTTCATTGCATTGAAGCATATATAATAATTGATTACAAAAGTACTTACTCTTTTTGGTTATTTCTCAGCAACTTCTTTGCTATTTCTCTATCTCTTTCGAGGTTCTGCTCGATTCTCTTTTGGTATTGTTTTAGTTTGTCTCTTGTTTGCTTCAATTGCTGTAGTAATAAAGAAAAGAATGTGTAATATTTACACTAAAAAAAAGTGAGGTTAAGATAATGTACTCTTGAAATTGTGTTCTTTACCAAAACGGCTTTATCGTGCTCTGTCACCCGACTGGGTTGTTTCTTTTTTGCAAAAAATATTCCCATTGTTATATTAGTCCTTATAAAATGGAGAGAAAGGGAGTGACAGCGTTAAAATTAAGATTCGTCGTAGGTTACATGACAATTGCAGAGCAGAGTAGATGGACTGTTTATTTGACAGAGACAAATGCACAAGTGCGACATCTGCCGCGAATTATACTAACTTAGCATTTGTTGATAACGTAGAGCGTTTCGTTGCCAACATACAGTAACACGCGTCAACAAATTTAACATCATGACATTCAAAAAATTGTAAAACCATGATTTTTAAACACGGTGAACCAATGGTATTGAATAAAGATGTAAATTAAATTAAGTTTTTTGACAATTATTTCTGGAAAGTAGGTAGGGGACAGTGGCCCAGTATCGTCACCCATTAGATATTTTGGGCGTAATTTAAAAAATTTTTAATTTTAATGTTTTACTTAGATCACACCTGCTGTAGTACAAGAAGTTGACGCGAGTCAAATACAACACTTAAAAATTTTATCTGTGTCAATGTAAAATGTGCATTTTACAAAAAGTTGCCCCTAGTTGCTCCTAGTATGGTCAAAAAATATTTATTGACTCAACATAAGTAAACATTTTGTACGATGGATTTGTTCGTTGAATAGTCCTCGGCAGTGTGCATATTGTCTGGATTTGATGACCATCAGAACAATCATTACTTCTCAAAATAAATACAAAAGATAAAATTTGCGAATCTATTTGACGCTAAATATACGATCAGTATTTTCGTTATTTTACTTATTCATTTTGTAACTTTTGCTACGGTAAATTAAAAATACCAGACTCAAAATATGTTTAATAGAGCATAAAAGTACGTCAAATTACATTGTTAAATTAAGTCGTACGCTGAATAACTCGCTAAGACAAATATATTATTACATAAAAATGAGAAAAATTAATGTAAAATATTATTCGCGCGTTTTCAAACTTTTATTTATAGATGTTACATTATAGTATTGCAAATGTATGTATATTAGATAACTATATTTATGAGTTCATATATGGATTCTGAGAGGAAAAATAAATAACCACATAGATCAGGTTGAATTGAACAATGTCCATTATATTATATATTTTATTCCCACATACACACGGCACGTTGTGAACCTTTTCTTAAATATTAATAATAATATCATAATTATAATAATATTCATCATCGTCGTCGTCGTCGTGTCGTTTTCATCATCGCGATAATAATATAATAATCATAATCATAATATTAATTAAAACAATAATAAACGTAATAATATGAATTCATTAGATATATATATATATTTTATATGTATAGTATATATATAATAAATCATATAGTAATAATCATTGTATTATAATATATTTATATTTACAGAGGGGTACAATATTGTTATTTGTTGTATTAGTGTCATATTTATAATCGCCATATTATATTTATTTCTTGTTTGTATACATACACAATTAATTAAATTTACGGCCCTCATCGCGACTAACTCAGCGTCAAACTTGTTGTTTTATTTTGTTTTTTTTTGTATTTTATAATATTCTCTCCGAGGGCTTCGCTTAACGCTTTATTTTTTTTTAACGCTTTTGATCTCTTCCTCGCACGCTCTCTCACTCACTCACTTTCATTCTCGGCCTTTCGCTCTATTGCTCTCTCACTCCAGCTTGCTGTCTCTCCTGTCTCGCGCTTACTTTTCTCTCTCGCTCTTTCTTTCGCTCACGCAATTAATTTATGCCGCATCGCTCGAGTTCAAGATTCCTCGCGGACACCCGAATTGATCTGATTTTGAAAAACGGCTTGGCTCGACAATCTCGACTTGTGCTTACATCGGGCATTGTTTTATTATTTTTTGTTCGCTATCTTCTCGCAATCAAACAGTCGCAAACGTTAGCGTACTTATTGCGCGCGGAATCAATTAATTTTATCGCCCGCATTTGCTTCTCTATTTTTGTTTTTATTTTCTTTTAATATTTTACAAAACATCCACTATTAGTCTGGCCTACGGTTTTCAAAATGAGAGTCGCGCACCGATAAAAAACGACGCTCATCAAAAATAATGAGAAAAGTCTCGCATTTTCATTTTTATTACTTTTTTACTCTTATACCATCGTTAGAATTTAAAAAATCTAAAATAGTCGGATCAGCGTGAGAATAATAATCAGTGGCTTACGTTTCTTGCGCTTAATTTTTCTTTTCTTGGTTTTCTATTTCCGCTTCCATATAGTAATCATATCATATACACATTTGAAAACACGGTGCTGAATAATAGTCGAAAAAACATCTCGTTCACCAAGTAATATAATTGCGGGTATCAGATAAAGCTTTAATTGTCGTCGATCGACTCTCTTTCGGCAATCTTGTAAAAGGCAGGCCTCATCATAAATATTCTGTACAGCATTATAATTATTATAAATCATCATTGTATCTTATATACTCGCTTATACCTATGTCATTATTATCATTAGTGTAAAATTGAAACTTTACGTACTTAGATGTAGATTACCTTCTGCTTTGCTTGTTAAACTTGATTTTTATTTTCATCATGTATAGTTTTTTTCATTATTTCCATTAATCGCAATACACAATCGTGTATAATTCTTTTTAATATGTCGCTATACGTATTGTATCATTACAATTAGTAAGAAGATGTAAAATTGGTATTTTCTTGTTTCCTTCGTGTTAAATTCAATTAATCTCATTTAAGCATTCACATAATCGTTTAGTATACAATGGAATTAAGAGCGGCCTATTTATTGCTTGTTATATTGCAAGTATCCTCGCTGTGCCGTGTCATCGAGTATATCCCAATCGACATATATATATGTATATATATTTTTTTTGCGATCATCATCTTCCCTTAATCCTAAGCCTGCTTAAAAGACAACGCACCACATTTTCATTTTAACTAATTTCGCGGCATGTTTTGCCGTTCCTCGAAGAAGTAATCGAAAGATTACTCTTCTTTATTAATTTTAATTATATTTTGTCAATTTCATTATTTCGCGTTTTATCGATTATTTGTTG
>UCQR01052720.1:5096-19120 GCA_900474235.1 Cecidostiba semifascia
AGTATACGTATACCGAGAGCTAATATCGCCAGAATCTTTTTCTTTCGAAATTTCAATAATTTTTAAAACGCAAGGAAAATTTCATCATGCCAAGCATTCCGGTTACATACTTATACTTTCATAAATAAGTCGAAAAGAGGTATTCTTTCCTCCCAATCTCATTCATTACTATCAAGAAGAGTGCCCGCTTCGCTCATGAAAGACGAAAATAAAGCTGACCTATTCACAAGCCGGTGAATGCGCGTCTACCTATCTATTTAATTTTGCTAACGGCTCTGCAGCGCTCTTTTTTTCGCGACGAACGAAAAACTCGGAGCCCGTCTCGGTGCGCAGTAAATTTCCGGAAACGCAAGCGCGCCAGGAATTCATAGCCAGCAAAATATCGGAGCTTTATTGTCTCGGACACACAGCCCGGTGTGGAAATAGTTGCACTGCTTTTGGGTTAATTTCCGTACGATACGCGCGGAATAGTATAGTCGTGGAGTAATATGCTCAGACGAGAGAGAGAGTGAGCGACGTCCGGTATTGAAAAGTTTTCTGTTATGGAAGTATATATTACGAAAAAAGCTTTTCTTCTTTATTAAGTTTTTTTTTTTCCATCGGTCGGTCCGGAAATCAAGGCTATCCGACTTTCCGTCTTTTATGAAAAGAACTCAATACTTCCGAGAAAGAATCGCGGAATACTGAAATTACATCTTCATTCCCTTCTCGTCTCAATCTCTTGTTAAAATCAGCTTTGGATCAAGAATGCGCACACCTAATCAAACAATCCTAATAGTCCAACCTTGCCATTGTTTAATACGTATACCCTCTGAATCCATAACAATGCCCGAAAACAAAAATTGCAAGCACGAAACTGTAGAGAAAAAAATATCGTAAAACCCATACGCGTCGAACAAAAAGAAGACATTAGCGAGGGGAGGAACGAAAAAGCGCAGAGACGACATGTCTCTCCTCCCTGTAATCGAGCGAAACGTCAATCACGCATTCAGTATTTACAATAGCTGCGGGCGTAGTGCAACGCTCGTTACGTTGTTCCTCCTCGCTTTTAAACAAACGAACTCGGAACGAACGACGACGAAAACGCAAAAAAAAAACCGACGAGTAGTGTGTAGTGCAGCGTTGTTTTCGATGGCCCGTCATTGTCACGCTGACAATGGGCCACCTTTTGGGTTTATTGTTGCCTATACGTATATACGAAGTAAGACTCACGAAATACTGCTCTTCGCGATCTGTTCGATCATCCGAAAAAATCGTATGAATAATTTTAATCGTTTGTACGACGACTCGTGCACGATATAATATAAACAAAAAGCTATCGTAATTAGCAATCGCAACGAATATAACACTCTCGCTCGAAAGAAATAAAAGTGTGGCACACAGAGAAAGAGAAGGCAAAGTCAAGCTCTTTTTTCCGAGCGAAAACAACCGCGCGTATAACACACTCGCTCACAAAAGTTTAACGCGCTACTCCTTCGCTGTTGTAAGGCAGGCTTTTTAGTGGCTATAAAGGATTTATGCGGAACAATTTTGCCGCCACGTAGATTCGTTTGTCCCGGGCGCCCCACACAGAGGCTTTTTAATGCGAGAGAGAGAGAGAGAGAGAGAACAATCGACGCTTTTATTAAACGCCAGCGTTGTACTGCGGGGACTGCTGCTGGGCAATTTTCGCGATAATCGCGATTATGGAAATTATATTTATTGTGTTCTTTCTATAATACGGAGATCGTTGCTGAGAGCATCAGAGATAAAGGCTTTGAACTGTTGTGTGTTATTTTTTTTTGAGCTTCTTTTGTTTTGTATTTTTTTGTCGATGCTTTGATAGTCTATCATTGTTCCGAACGGAGTATAAAAAGAAATTACTTCTTGGATACACCCCCTAAAACGACACTTCGCACCCAATAAAACTCTTCGTTTTCAAACACACATCTGGCCCGCGAGTGGATTTAAAGCTTCATAGGCGACCAAACGCAGCGGTATATGGCGGGTCGAAGTACACTACACATTCCACCCGCAGGAGTCTCTCTCCCCCTTTTCCCAACGTCAACCAAACTGCTCTCTCTCTCTCTCTCGCGAATTCCGGCTTCACAAACACGCGCGTACGGACAAAATCAACAAACTCGTAGCATGCCCGCGCGACCTACGTGTGCTTACTGCACCGAGTCAAAGTGCATTCGCTACGCGCACTTTTTATCCGCGGTCCTCTCGAAACTTTGTCTCTCTCTCGCTGGTTTGCATTTCTAATTGCGCGCAATTACCGGGGAAATCGATCGCGAAAGTTGCCACACAATCATGCGCTTCGTGATGATTATTATAGCAAATAAGACGTTGATTCAGTCGCTAAAAATGAAATTCGATAAATATTCACGATAAATGAAGCTGCGAGAAGAGACCGGAAACCAGATGGCAGTAGTAGTCTTCTTATTGCGACTTTAAGGGTGGAGGAAATCGTAAAAGACTACGCGAATAATTCGCGGCGGCTGCGGACTTTACGAGCCGCAGCCGTGTCTTCTTCTTCTTCTTCTACTCCTTCTTTTCCTGCGCGCGGGGATGAGCTATTAAAAGAGGACTGTTAAGGGCAGACGAGCGTAAAAAACAGAGAGCTCAGTCGTTCTCTTTGTTTTTATTCTATTGCGGTTTGTTTGTTTTTTTTTTTCGGTTTCGTGCGAGTATTACAAGAGTTTTTGTTTATTTTCACGCGTGCGACGCTAATTACATCCCCCTCTGGCTTGTATTTCATAAAGAAGTCACAGAGCTTTAACGGTTTTACGTCGAGTTTTAAATCACCGGAGTTTAACTGAAAAATAAATCTGCATAATTTACTCCTCGCTATATAAAAAGTGATAAATAAATCACAAAGTTCACTGCCGTATACTCGCGCGCGAAATGATAATTTCATCGCGGTGCAAGTAGTCTCTCTCTCTCTCTCTCTCTCTCTCTCGGCCCGCGTAATTCCTTCGACACAGTCTCCTTTGTCTTGATGTTCTCTCTCGATCCCGGTGTTTTGCGAAAATTAGGCGGGGGGGATTAAAGTGCTCTCGAGTGGGGACATTAAGTTGCATTTACGTAATTTGTACTTTCCGCGAGGATCGTTGCGCCCGAAGAACATTGTAAAACAGTAGCTGATGGGGTTAACCGGGCTTTGGGAAATTTCGCGCAAGCTCTCTTACACTGCTTGTGCTGTGTATATGTATACGTGAATGTCGTAGAGCTGATTATTCGTTTACTTTGACGGGAGTTTTGGATTAATTATTCGTATAGCTGCGATTTCGGATTGTCTCTCTTGCGAGATCCAGAGTCGCGCGCATTTCGTTGTTTTGCGCCCGCGAGCATGTCAAAGGGAATTAGTTTAATTATTTTAGTTTTTGCAGTAGCTTTGACTTCGGGGGCAGGCAAGTGAACTTTGGCTTGTATAATATATGTTTGCCCGCCGGAAGTTACTTGTTTAATTAAAGCGAGAGATGTAACTTCGTGTTATAATGAAAACTGCACGAGTTTAATTTTATACCCTCAGCTGTGATGTTGTTCTACTATACTGCGAAGCGTAATGAGTCTTTTTATCCTCGCGATGAATTCAAACGTTTTCCTACTCTTGAGAATGTTCGTTTAACAGGTTTCAGAGAAATGAAATGTCTCATTGCTAAAAGCCAATAAGTTTACGCATTAAAATCGCGCAGCGCAAAACCATTTAACGACGTGAGATATAATAACAAAATCTTATACTACTGGCCATAACTCACACCTCATTCCAATATAACACATAGAGCAACTTCGATCCCGAAAAAAAAAAATCGTCAGCGTTCGCGCAGCGTATGCATGTACTTATACACTTCCGCGAGAGCTTTTATATTACTCTGCCCGCGACTCAGGAATTGCTTGAACACAGTCGTTTATCTCGTCGCCGCGGGCTTTTATGAACGATAGCGCCGCCGGAATATTAATGAGCTTCGAAAGCGAACTTTGACTGTTTCCTATCCCGAAGCGCTCGGGGGGCGCGCGCGAGAGAGAGAGAGAGAGATGCGACTCGGATTTCGGGAACTGGAGCAGAAGTTTCTTTGGAGATTTTTGAGATGCTGTGCTACTCGCCCGCTTATTCTCCAGCGTAATTTATCGTCGTTAGCCACGTCGATGCGTATAATACATGGGCTTGATAAAAGCTTCGATGCGATTTATACTGTTACACTTTTAATTGCCAACTTTAATATTACCGTGATGCGAATTTTCCAAAGGTGAGATAATTAAAAGTATATTGCGCGCGGTCCCATCAGCCACATTGATATATTATTAAACGTCAGAGTGAACCCGATAAAAGTGACAAGCTCTCTCCGCAATCAGCGCACGCATCCACTCTATAGTAGTCTGCATCTAAATAACAACACACATTCCCGTCGCAATAAAACAGCCTGAACCTCCTCTCGTCAACTCATAACCGTCCTTCCCCGCAATCAATCAATCAATCAATCAGTTCTCCAATCAGCTGCTCGACCCGTCCGTCATCGCTTCACTCGGTCCCTCAGCACTCAACTGTATATACACGCATATACTGCAGACACACAAAAGCCGAGACCCGCGAGAATCTCATTCTATAGCCTGTGCCCACCATAAATTACCTGGTCGCGTCTGTTTAGGCGAATGCTGGCAACGACCTTGGCGATTTATTGGGGTTGCGACTCTCTCTCTCTCTCTCTCTCTCTCTCTCGAAGGAGATAAAAATCGCGCAGCTCTGAGGGATGGCCGTCACGTGAGAGCGGCTCTTGCGAAAAATGAGACTGTGTGTCTCCTCCGTCCTCCCGAAGAGGTCAGGTGCATTTTTTAAGGAGGCCTGAGTGTGAAAAATCGCGGTTCGCTGCGATTGGATTTTAATATATCTTTATCAGAGGAATATTCATGCAAACGATTTCCTAATAGTTATATAGGAGCTTCGAGAGTATACTCCATAAAGAAACTCGACTATATAATAAAACACTCGGCGACGGCGGCCGAGTAGTCCCATATAATCCCGGCCAACAGCTTAATCCCAGAAAAGTCGTCCGATTGCTCTCGGGTATTCCTCTCGGCGATCCTACCTCTAACCGCAAGATACACGTACAACTCTCTCGCCCGCGACAGAAACGCGATCCGCGCGTTATCTATACCTTCCGCTAAGAGGAAAGCCAAAGAGCGACGACTCTCCACCTAGAAAGACGCGGGAAAAATAAAGAAAGGGTGAAAGAAAAAAAAACCAGAAATGTCAGGCCGGTACATAATCCAACAAAGACGGACGTGAATCACTCGCGAGTGTATAAACCTAGCATATAGTGGAGCAGAGCTCTTGCTTTCTGCGATTCAACATTATACTATATAGTGTGTGTTTCTCTTCTTCTTCTTCTTCTTTTTATCATCAAGTACCATAGCGGCACAATGGCAGCCCGGAAGCGGGACAGACCGAGAAACTTACACCTTCGTCTCGCTCTTTCGTTTCTTTTTTTTTCGTTCTTTCTCTCTACTTCTGTCTATATATTCCGAGAGCCTTTGTGTTTAGGATTTCGTGAGGAGCCCTTTGTTTTTCGTGGGCGTGTGTGTGTGTGTGTGTGGGGAGTTTGAACTTGAACCTCACGGCGAGAAGGAGACGATCTGGATTCGGGACTGGTTGGTTTTAATAATATACGGGTCGCGAGGAGTTTTTTCTTTTCTATTTTTGTACGTCTGTGGGAGTTTCGTTCCCTCTCGAATTAGGGCTCTTTGTCTCGTTTCTGCGATTTTAATACTTTAATTGAGAAAGTGAAAGAAACTCAGCGTGTAGTCTTCAACGTCAACTTTCACCATAGTCTAATACTATACTTATTTACCCAGGAAAGTCTGAGGGAAGAGGGAGAGAGAGATAAGGTTCGTGTCCGAAAAAGAATATTACCTCTGGGCTGTCCTTGCAGTCGCAGGTCAGCCGGCCGTAAGGGTCGCAGGTACACGGTGGTGAGTTGCACCTGCCATTGCCATTTCCGTCGTTGAGACTTGCGGAGGCGGCCGAATTTCCGGTATTAGCCAGTGCGTCTGGTGGCACTACGCAAAGCAAGCCGAGGATCCCAGCGCCGAGCATCAGTCGCGTCGTCGTTCTCGTCATCTTCTCTCTTTTATACGACTTATCTTCTTCTTCTTCTTCTTTGCTGCTTTGTTTTTCTCGAGCTATACGAGCTCTCTGTTTTGGTATATATCACTTTCTTATCTCGCACACGGATCAACTTCACCTCTTTGATGGAATGCACTTTTCGAACACTTCGTCATTTTTTATTTTATTACGATATAGCAAAGAGACACACTGTGAATCTTCAAGGACGACTATTCCGAGCGATGACACTGTTACGCGCACTCGCGCACGTGTCGTTGCCTGTGCGTATAAACATCCTGCGCGCGCGTGCGTGCGCCTCGTTCTGAGAGAGATCACATGTCGCGAAAGAGAGGGAATGTACCACTGCCGGTATATTATACGTCCGCTCTGCTGCAGCTCTCTCGGCTACATTACGGTATACGCTTCGTGTGGCTCGTGTGTGTATTCTGCAAATAGAGAATAAATTTAAACGTTTTTTCAGGATATGCGTTGTGTAAACGAAACGTTATTTTTTACCCTTGATGAAAAGCTTAAAACTGGAGTATTGTCCCCGTCGAGTTTTAACCTCCAGCCGATTTCCTCCTGGATAGCCTCGATTGCCACTTGGACTTGGATTTCGGAATAGCAGGCACTACTCGTCGTACGTCACGATGAACTCTCATTGATCGACGCGGCTGTTGGCCTTCTCTGGGCCGATTTGCTCATACTGCCGCTGCTGCTGCTGCTGCTGCTGCTGCTCCTCTGGAAATGCCAAAAATTTTCACTTTAGTTTTGAATCTTCGACGTGAAAACGCGCTCTAGTGTGCATTTCTGGAAATAGCAAAGTCGAGTTATATCTATTTATATACGAAATACACGCGGGACCCGTTTGTTATATTTGAAATTTTAATTGAATTGTCGTACACGAATGAATCGATAAATTCTCATCGAATATAGAATTTTTCAAAGGTATTCGACACATGCTCTCTCCCGATGTCTCTATTATACGTAACTTTTTTCGACTTGCACCAAAAAAAGTCATTCGAACAGCGTTTAACCAAGAATCGCTGTCCTAGCAGTATAAATAAAAACACAAATACCGAGTCAATCTGCCTCGGCGATACTAAAATAATTAACCTTTCCAGCGACGAAAAAAAAGACACACCAGAGAAAAAAAAACATCGTTTCAATTAACCCAATTAAAAGTATGGCAGCATACACGCATCTCGCGGCAAAACGAGCAAAAAAAAAAAAAAAGAACCTAATACTCCAGGTGCGCGCACACGTGTTTTCCGCAGTTATATCTCTCTCGCATTTTTTTTTTTTTGATGAATTTTTTCGTTGTACACAGCTACTAGATTCTCAGGCCGATTTTTTCGTCGCGCTTTTTCCGATTCGAGCGTGCGCGAGAGGATTCCACGGTTTAATCTCTCTCTTTCCCTGTGGCTACATATACAGTGTGAGCTGTGATTATTTTGCGCGAAAGTAAAAGCCGTTTTTTTTCGGGCAAACTCTCGTCAAAGGTTTCGGCCTCTGTCTTCAATTAATGGGATTATATTAGATTATATTCTTTGTCAAATGTTTCGTTCGCTTTTTAACGTTGCTTGACTATAATGAAATCGCGATATAATGAATAACACAGCCATTGCCGTATTCACACCGAATTAACATGTGTAAACAAAGCGAGCTCCGGTTATACATAATCTGGGTCGAAGTAATAAAGCCGAACAACCTCATCAATCAAACCCCGAGCTACAAGCCATTGGCATTCACAGCATTCGACGGCATTTAGCGAACGTGTAAAAATCCGAAAATCAACTCGTGTGGAATTCGAGTAAACGTAATTTTTTAACTACAGCACACCTATAGAACGCTATAGGAAATCATCGGCTCGTTTTACGAGCGCGTAAAGTCAACACAGACACGCGCGTAGGTTATATAGCCGATCTCTGTGCGGGGAGAGAAACTTGACTCGCAAATTCGATTCTTGGCTCGAGGCGTTGATCTTGCGACCAGACTTTTAGAAGCGTCTTTTTGAGGTAAATTCAGTCGGATAATTTTTCAATATAGGTAAATATAGATATTCGTATCGTGTACGAAAATATAACTAACTTTGTTTATTCATGCGGCGAGCTTATAATACCAACGCGAATCGCTTAATGTCTCTTTCGTGTGAAATATCAGATTTCAAATTTAAATGCGCAATGAATGTGTACGAGCAAAGTTTACTCGGCGAGAAACTCTTGAAAAAGCACTCATCGCCGGGCTGACAGCTTCGTGTAAACGACTACCAGCGCAAACTGAAATATCAAACATTAATAATCATCGGGGTGTTTGCGAAACTTCATAGAAAATTCATTCTTAACTGATGAGTAATATATATATATATATACGACGATAACTCTTTCGAAGAAACTTCCTTCGAAATTCCATACTCAAAGAATCGAACGCGTCCTTCACAAACTCCTCACGTATATAGATGGATACTTTTCTCTTCGTCTTTCGAAAGCCCGCGCGTCGACACACTCGCAGAGATATTCCAAGTACTTCATTTGAATGTCTCTTGCGCGCGTGTAGGCACTGCTCCGCGCAGTTTTACGACTATGCGAAAAGGGTGACTTTATGAAAGACGATCGATTTCGAGAATGAACATAACGAGAGTAGGCAAGTAGGTACACGCATATAGATACATAGCACTGATTTCTTTGAGCTGGCGAAATTGCGCTCTTCAGACCTACTACTATATACTGCCGGCGTTGCAGTGCTTAACGGATAATTGGTGTGCACTGTGTAGGTGGCCGTATTTAGCACCTGATTGCACTTGCGAATTGAAACAGATTACATGCTTTATAAAGCTCTTGCTGCAGTTACTGTCTGAGATTCCTAGAATACACATGGTTTGCTGAATAAACCACGGCGGAGTGAATGCTGGTTTGCGTTATTAAGGGAATTTCGCACATATACTTGACTATAATGGCTGATGTAATAAAGATTCGTTAAAAAGGGTGTTCTATATACAAAAGTGAGCTTCGTATATGAAATTCTTGATGTATCAAAGAAATCGCCTCCACAAAGAGAAATTCCATTTACTCGCATGAAATACCGATCGAATCACCATCACGAGACTGCAGCTGCACAAAGCGACGACGAGTCTCCGTATATAATTACTGTCCCGGCGACTTTAGAGTTCTTTATATAGGTAAAAAACGAAGAGGGGAAAATGTATAATATACAGTTTCCCGAAACTACGGCTGCAGCGGCGTCGTTGAATCTAATTTGAATTTGTATTGCCTTTACCGTAACGCATTCGAACGGAACCCGGAGTATATATTTCTAAGCGGAGTCGATCGAGTCGAAAGGGAGGAGGCGGGGATGTGCACCTATAGCGCAGGTATACACGCTGATACTGTATATAAGCAGGCGTGTGATGTATTATAGCGTGTAATGGAGATGATAGAGAGGATTAGATAGATCGGGTATTTTTGATGCCGAATTTTTTTCTTTCCTCGTAAATAACCACGCATTCGGTTCGTCAATTTATCGACTTGTTTCTTCTCGTATATAATACATACACACACACAGCCAAAAATATAACGACTTTATCGAAAAACCTGGTCATGTTCCCCGCACCTCACCGCCAATTTGCAATACAAAATTCAAGTCGTTCATATTATACACTGCATCAGCAGAGTACTTGCTTGCTTGCGAGCGAGTTACGCGAAAAGACAAGCCAGCGCCCGACTCGTTAAGTTAATCAAGATAGGCCGAGGCTCGTAAAACTTTCCGCGCCGCGCGCGCGCGCGCGCGTATATAGAGAGGCTCGTCGCTGCTGGGTTCCGGGGATTTAATTCCGTCGGAGAGGCGCTGCGCCAACCGACTTCTTGTGTTATTATACGACGACGCGAGCTGCTACCGAGAGAGCGAGCGTTAAAACGAGATGACATCGAGTGATTTTCTTCTCTTTTATTTCGAGATATGCAACAGAGTAGTTTGAAAAAAAAAATTCACGTTTATATTATAATATACCAAGTTCGTTTTAAACGAAATCCTCTAACGAAACGACAAAGATTCGATATATTCGTGAGGCACGCGAAAGGGCGAAACTCATATTTATTCCTCTCGCCCGTTCTCTCTCGCGACGAAGACGAAGTAGCTATATACTAGCTAGTGCTGATAAGAAAGGAAAAAAAAAATTAAATTGAACGATCGGCGCTAGGAAAAATCATTGCAACGAATCGTGGGAGGATTATACGCGGCATATACACACACACACACAGGCTATTCGTAATTCGAACGCGGCATTCGTGCGCGGTGTGGAAGCTCGCACTGCGGAGAGATGGAGATAAGAACGTCGAGTATTGGGTTTCTCTGGTGCGGACTATGCGCTGTGTGTGTGTGTGTGCGCGCGCGAGTAGAGCTTTGTTTAATGTTTGCGATTCCATTTGCGCGCGCTCGGCACTTTTTTAATTTGTCCCGCATAAGAGAAACTGCTGCTGCTGCTGCTGCTTCTCATTTGTCGAGACTAGACTCGACGTGTGTTTGGAATTTTAATTCTCGAATGATGTTTTGCGAGGGACGTGCTTTCTATGATTATTATTTGTTTTTTTTTTTTGATTATAATTGCAAAAGTGCATACACACTTTTGTGGTGGCCCGAATCCAGAACCGATTAAATACTCGGATTAAATACTCCCTGCCTCTCTCGTCTGCAGCTTATATTCGTTTTTCCGTCTTCGCGAAAAGTAAGTATACGTCGCCGCGATAATCCCGCGGTCAAAGTGTTATCGACAGGTTAGTGGATTGCTTTGCGTCTTTGGAATCTCGGGCGCCGGAGAGAAATTCGCGAAATTAAAACGGGATGAGAAAGCCGAACGTTTCTCGATATGGCTTCTCCTTTTTTTCTCTAATAATGGCACCGGAGGGGGATTAACCGTTTTGCGCGCAGGAATAAGTTTTTGTCTTGATGCGCGACTACCTACTCTGCTATGGTGCAATCGCGGATCTCGTTAAAGTTTTACACTAGAGTGTATTTAGCCGTTCGCGTTTGATTTACAAGAAAGCGTGTGTATATTGGGGCGAAATTTATAATACGCAACGACTTCGAGCAGTTATTTATAGAATTTCCATTATTGAGTCAAAATAAAGCAGGCGAACGAGACTAATTATTAATACCTCCGCGTATACCCGCTGATATATACTGCCAATAAACTATTAGATTGGCTCTCTCTCTCTCTCTTGCTCGCTGCACGAGTACGCCATTAAGCCGTAATAAGTTGCGTATTTCACGTCAGCCTCCCACTTTTGCGCTTACACTCATCGCGTCCACCCGTATTAATCGCGACTCGAGTGTCTATATATACGACTGTATGACCGTATAGTAGAAAAATCGCGCAATCCTCTTTACGACCAGAAGTACCTTATATATACAAAAGAATAACATTTTACGAAAAGCCAGCGAATAAGAGAGGAAACATACAACTGATAAAAGCAATGGCTTCTTGTCTTTTATGTACGCCGGCAATTTATATTTTTTCCCCGCAGATTTATGTGGACTGAAGTAGTCGAATTATTATTTTCGCGCAGCCTTATATATAGAGAAGCTTTTCAGCTATGTGCGCGTTCTATACTACACTGTTCAATATTAAAAGGGACGTTTTTCAAGCTATACACGCGTATACACGAGGAAAATTCAACTCCGCTGTATTTATCGCGACGAAACGGCGCACGGAGAGAGAGAGAAGATGACTTTTCGATGTCGACATTCACTTTTGCAAACGTCGCTTATGGGGGTCCTTGGAAAAACTGATGTCTACATTTGTATTTATACTTTCGAGCGCGCAGTAAAAATACGTCGTAGAAATATGTAGGTCTTATGCTTCTGCAGAAATAGTTCAGAATTTAGACTACGCGCGTGTATGCATTATAACCGTCATTCGTTTAATAATACACAGTCGAACAAAGTAGGTATACCGAACGCGTTCAGAAGCGAAAATCGAAGGAATATAAGACCGGTCTACATCGCGTGTAACCGGCAATTTCGCAAGTAAGTGTATATATACCAGCATCGATCCTCGCGCAGCCTAATGCTCGTGTTCCTCCCTTATCTCGTCGGCCGCGTTCGTCTGGTTATCATCGCCGTGCGCTTCTGCATCGTCTTATTTCCACAGCCACCGTTGCTTCTGCCTCCCTTTTATCTATTAGTTTTAGATTTTTCACCGGATGCTTTCCGGCTCGATTTCCTTATCTCTCTCTCTCTCTCTCTCTCTCGGCGACGGACTTTACGCTTATTTTATGCGTTTCTAGCTTCTCTCGTTTTTTTTTTTATTTCGAGATGCGCTGAATATATTCTTAATGCTGACTATACGACACGGTCGAACAAGTCGCCGATTTAATGAATGATGAGTACAGCAGTCAAGTTAATCTTTATGGTATTAGCGTTTTATGTCGAGAAAAAGAATAAGAGTATAGAGAGATACGATTCGACAGGTTATATCGAAAAGAGTCACGTACGCTCCCTGTTTTGTTCTACTTTTTGTTTCTCTCATCATTACCGCGTAACAAATGTCCTTTAAAATAACTCGACGCTTCCGCTCTCGGTCTTATCTTCGCCAGCAATTTTTATAGCTTCTGCGTAGAGTACAGACTAACAGCCTTTCATCGCGCGCTTGCATTTTTCGCTATATTCAAAAGACTTAACGGAAATTACGTTCTTTCCCGACCAGTTCTATCTAACGACGCGCATTCTGGAAGAAAGACGTAACTTACGCGTTCTCATACACTATTCGCAGATCTGTACTCGTTAATAAAAAGCCACTTCCTTTATTCGCGCGGCCAAACGATCCTCGTTAAATCACTTTACATATAATTGCTCGGCGGCTATACCTCCTCCACTTGTGGAGTGTTTATTTGTTCTCTCATATAAGGCTACTGCGATCGTTTGCAGCCGACTTTTTTGTCCGACAATTCCTCGCCTGTTTTCAGACGCGCGAAACAACGATAATCGCGCGCGCACGAGAGAGAGAGAGAGAGAGCAGCGGGTTTTATATCTCGACCCTTTCATCTTCGCGCGCGCTCTCTCGTTTTGCTTTTTTTTCCTCGGGCTTTATGTTCTCGCGCGGTTAGGAATTGCGTAATGCGCGCAAGTGTTTTCGAGAAGGTGATTTTCACGAGTAGCTTTGCTCGCGGGATTGTTTTGGAAGAATTTAATTTGCGGAGCGCTGTGATGGTAGTTTTGTTTTCTCGATTTTTATCAGAGATGTGTTGGGATAGAAAATGAGACTAGGGAATATAGAGGTATATTATACGCAGGGGTTTGTTGTGGAAATACATAGCCAGCAGTATTTATACTAAAATCAAAGTGTATTCGTGAACTGCTGGAATGATTTTGCTGTATACGAGGTTAATTAGATTCAGAAGTAAATCGTGACCCGCAATATAGCTGGGGTTATCGAGATATCGGATGTTTACTATGAATATATCGGCGAAGGAGAAGCAACGATTCAATTAAGTTCTGATGCAGTTCTTTGTTCGCGATATTCATCGTTATTGAACAGACGGATACTATCTGTCGCAATAATCTTCCTAATTAACTGGTCAATTTATTACGGCCAATCTACAATGCTCCAATTTGACAAAATCATTGATGTGTGTATAATCACACGATTATACCTCGATATGCAATACTTACAAACAAGAGGCTGAATTATCGCTTGCAAACATTGATACGCCGCAAAAACAAAAAACTCTCTTTGTCAAAGCAACAAGACACCTCTAATCTAATCAAACTCAAAAATTCAAAACATCGCATTTCCGCTGTCAGACATAATAATCGATCGTCATCACAGAATGTCCCTTGAAGGCTCAAACCCCATTTCTGTAAACCTATATACATACAACGCGAGTCTCGGTCGCGGATCGGAGGAGTCGATAATTGCTCTCAGAGCTAATATTATCGACTGCGGTAT
>UCQR01052721.1:5095-26712 GCA_900474235.1 Cecidostiba semifascia
GCAGTTGATTTTAAAAGCGCGCTAAAACCACGGGAAAACAAATACACCGTTCCGCAACAGGCTCTCAACAAACGCAAAAAAAAAACCATCATCACCGCCTTCAAGCTCAACGAAAATTAAGAGAAAAAAAAAACAGCCGAGAACCAATACACTTTCCCGGTTTGCGCGCCAAGTCAAGAACGTTTTCCCATAGAGTTCGCGCAGCTCACTCTTATTGCTTTGTTACACTCTCTTTTCTCTCTCTCTCTCTCTCTATCTCACTCTGCTGGTCTGCCGCGACTTGGCGGCTAATGGCCGGAGACTGTTTTTTGTCCAATCACGGCGTGGGTGGCGCGCCGAGCTACCGGCCACCGTCGAGAGCTTAATCGAGTTGTGGGAAGCCAAAGGCGACGAAGGTCCTGATGAAAAATCGCGCCCGAGAGTTCGGCTGGCCGGAGGAGAAGCAGCAAAAAATCTCTGGACCAGAGGGATTCTCTGCGTGTATTCTCTCTCTCTCTCTGTTTTGCTGCGCACTTCGTCTTTCTTCTCCTTTTTCCCCCAGATGTTTGGCCTCGCGTGAGGAGAGAGTCGAGTGATTTGTTGGACTTGCTTTGATTCGAATTTTCGCATCACTGATGGTATACGTGTATAATATAAACTTTTTACGGAGCTTCTATAAACGAATTAGTATTTTTATAATCAATGTCACCACGATAATAATAACATCGATTCACGTTATACTGGCGAACAAACGAGGATAGAACACGAGACTATTCCTACCTCTCTTTTAGGCACTATATAGAAAAGTATCGAGAGAGAGAGAGAGAGAAATATATAATCGGCTCGTTGCACGGCCTCGCGGAAAGCAATTAAAAAGTCTCGAAGAAGGAATACAACCCAGAGAGAGAGAGGAGAGTCTGCAACTGCGCGAGGATGATGAGAAAAAAAAGGAAGCCCGCAGGAATGCTCGATGATTCGTGTACTCAGCCTCGCTGTGTATCCCATGCCTTGAATCTGCTGCTCGCGAGGACGCGGCCACGCTTTGACGATTCGCCTGAGAAACTTGCGAAGCGCAATACGAGACTATACACGTCAGAGAGACCTCCTTGGCGCGCATCATGCGATGCTTTTTCTTTTCTGTCGAGCAGCATCAGTCGTCGATCCTTCCGGCAAATCTCTCGAGTTGCTAGAGTCAGAGAGAGAAATTAAAAGGATGAGCAGCCGTTTGCATTTGTGTATATGTGTATACTGCAGTCGTTATATACGCGTCTTTATTTAAGTTGCCGCGGTGCAAGTTGTAATTGAATTCTGTTTGTTGATCGGCGTCGACGCAACTTTTGCAAACTCGCGGAGGAGTATATACACTTGAAAATTTAATCGGCCTGTAAACTACGCCAAGAGAGAGAGAGAGAGAGAGAGCTTTTTACCGAAAGCTCGCTTGAACGCGCGCGTATATATCGAGGATTTTCACTTTGTAAAGAGGTTTTCTCAGCTCGTTTTGTTTGAGTTTTGTCTTCGTCTCATCGCGAGACTTTTATCTCTCTACCCGTTATGTATATTCCAAGAGCAAATTTGCGTAAGAATAATTGCGGGTTGGCGCATTCATTCCACAGCTTTTATCGATCGAGGACGGAAGAAATCGCCGGGAACAATATAATATACCCACGGAATTTTATATTATACGTACGAAAACATCGCTTCCTCTCTCTCAGAGCGAGAAACTTTGAAATTGACTTTTCCAATTTCTTTCATATTTCCTCCGCGGCAAAAGAGCCTCTCATCCTCGTCGTCGATTCGAGAGATTCGAGTGCAGTTGACAAAGAATGAAAGGAAGAGAGAGAGGAGAGAAGAGGATTATCGGTAACGAAGGTAGTTTTTTCTTTAAAAAAAAAAGAATAAAATAAAAAAATAAAGAGGCCCTCGCGCGCGAAACTTTTCAGAGCGGAGCAGTATA
This sequence comes from Cecidostiba semifascia, assembly GCA_900474235.1. NCBI lineage: Eukaryota > Metazoa > Arthropoda > Insecta > Hymenoptera > Pteromalidae > Cecidostiba > Cecidostiba semifascia. The sequence continues at coordinate 7,029 of UCQR01052721.1, forward strand.
TATACAGAGAGCACAGCTGATGCTGTGAAAAGAAGAAGAGCAAGTTCGGGTGAAAAGCTCGCGGCGGCCGACATTCCTATCTCGGTAAGTGGCTTGGTAATAACCTTTTCAGCGCGGTGAGAAATGATTGGCAATCAAACTTGCTTATAAGTCCTCGAGCTGCTCCGCAGCTCTGGCAGAGGAGAGACGACGACGTCTAGTCTAGTCAACGGATGAAAGGACTGCGAGTGCGCTTATATATATAGTATAGAGTGAGAGAGAGAAAAAAAGGGAGAAAAGCGCGGAGAGTGTGACCGATGGCGCGAGGAGATATGCGAGGTAAAAAGCTGTATCTTCGGGACGATCAGCTTTGCGCGCTTTCTTACGTTTGAAAAATCGCTCTCGAGGGGATTGTTCTTTCTTTCTTTTTTTTTTTTTTTAACGAACACATCATTGTGACGCCTCGTCGTCGCGTGGTAAAATTAATTTGATAACTTCGCGGATGGAATGTTGATTGTTTCTTGAAAAAAAGAGAAATATTTTTTTTTTCTCGACGAGTCGCGATCATAATCGTGTTCGTATTTTCCCAGCACATCTGATGAAAATAGATCGACCAAGCAATTCGTCGGACTATACGAAATATAGTATACGATAAAAGAAAAAAAAAAACTCGCGAGGGTTAACCTCGAGCTACCAAAGCGATAAGCGCTCGCGAAAATAGCCGCGGAACTATAGAACATCAGCCAAGTAGTCGCAATGCGGCTGCTGCTACTATACACTGAACGAAATGACTATATAGCAGCGCGCGAGCTCGCAAAAAGAAAATAACCAGCTCGCTCGACTCGAGAAAGGAAAGGAACAGAGCGAGATAAAGACGACGACTATATACATATATACACACGTATAGGCAGAGAAAGAGAATCGACGACCTTGCCGTGGTCACGGACGAGGTCGCGCAGGCGCGCGAATCGCAGGTGATTACGCGAGAGAGAGAGAGAGAGAGAGAAGGCAGCAGCAGCAGCATCACCGGGAGCATATATATATGTATAGCGCGGATACATCAGAAGAGCCGCGCGATGACTGAGCGATCCTCTCGCGCTGAAATAATCACCGCTCGCCGGTCATCCGTTCTTCTTGCCTCTATAAATTCGCCATGCGAACTCGCGCGAGAGCTATATATATACTCGCCAATATGTCGAGTGTGCGAGAACCCCGCGTGTTACGCGAGAGCTATGTGGAAGCTTTTAGCTGATGGCTTTTATGGGAGAGCTACTGCTGGTGATGCATCGGAGAGGACGATATTACGGCTGTGTATATACTTCGAGAAATGCGTGTGTATAAGACGTAGTCGTGACTTTGTTATATCTTTTGGAAATTACAGAGGAATTAATACGTAACGAATTAATGAACCGCTGTATTAGCTACGGTAATTGAAACATTGATTTAAGCATCAGCGTTATATCAATGAAATGCAAACGAGTTTATGACGTGTGTGTAGAGCACTTTATTATACCGGTGGCCGTTATAAAGCGAAATTATATTTTTGACGCGTCGAATTGATTGTTAGTTCCGCATTGCGGTTTTGGGCCGGAGAGAAGCGCGGTAGAGTGTGTATATACGTTAATATAAGTTATAAACGCGAAATTCAGTCGGAAATTTTCGTCCTAGCATAGCAAACACAATTAACAGGAAGCCTTTCCCTCCACCCTGTCCCCAAAGGACATTTGCATAGTAAATTCCGAAACAGGAATTATTATTCAAATTTGTCATAAACCTATTCACGCATGCATGTGTGTGTGTGTGTGTGTATATGCAACGAGTATACATGCGATGGCGGTATAAACATTTGCTTTGGGAATATAAGCGCATATTTCAACATCATTACATATTTTACAAACACAAACCGAACAAATTAAACGTCGCAGTAAGTAGTAGCTGCTTTTGGAAAAAGTCGGGCGCGATACATAATGTGTGCCAGTAAAGCGCGGCGGTGCAAACTAATTAATTGAGTATCCTCTCTCTCTCTCTCTCTTTGGAGTTTGTTCTTTAATTAATGATCGGCCGTGGCGTTGAATTATACATTAGCCTACTTGCGAATGTACATTATATACTAGATGGAAAATTGTGTATTCTTAATTCGATCAATTAGATAGTGTATAGTGTGTGTGTTTCAGAAACGATGTTAGAGTGTAATAAAGCTGGGTCTGACTAATTGTTAGATTTTTAATGTAACAACTATGAGAGTACGTGCGCTTATCGCAAAGTGACAACTTGAATGATATTGTAGATAGAAATTTCAGAAATTTAACGCTCATGAACAGATAATTGAATCTAAAATTTTAATCGCAGTAGAACACATCTCAATTCCTCGCAATCCTCTTCAATACAAAAATTCCAGCCTATATACACCCGATTAAATTCCACACACACTGTAACATGGCCCAGAAAACCACGTATAGTAGGTCGCGCATCCAGGACTGCATATCAGACAAAAGTATATATGGACCTTCTCGAACTCTCGCGAGAGCGTGCATTCTAATGCAAATTCGAGCCTCGCGCTAGTTACCATATACGCAGCGTCTATATATGTGTATTCTCTCTTGTTATGTGCAGAGATCAGGATACGTATAAAGCGGCCATCTGTCGCGCGGCGAGAATTCCGCGCATTATATATTACGACGTCGACTTTTGAATTCATCGCATCAGTGACTGCTGCTGAAGAGGGTTGATACGTCTTATAATGACGTTAATATTGCACGCGACGGCAGCCCTGTGCGCGTGTAGCTATACAATATAATATAACAATCGCGGGTGAATGCGCTTTTGATGTTTTGCTACGGGGTCAAGGTCGCAGAAGGGAAGCCTATATGTATTTTTTCTCCTGCGTGCAAACACGAGCTGCTATAAATTATTGTTGCTGATGATGATGCTAAATCTTAAAATATAGTCGATGATCGCTGCATTGATCGTGAAAAAAATGCATATTTTCATTAACTTTATTTTCACGAAAAATTAAAAATAAAAAAAAATTCTTACCGCGCGAATGTATATCCCGACGTATAAGCTAGCTCGTGCGGGAATTTCGCTCGCAATTAACGCCGATAAAATAAGCGCGCGTGCGCGCGCGCAAAAGAGTGTATACATACATACATACACACACAAGCTCCCGAAATAATGCGACTATATACTCCACGAGAGTATAGCGCAAAAAATATATACCGGAATTAAAAGCGCCATTATACGCCCGCACACAGAGTAGCGGTGGGCCGCTCGTTTCTCAGCCGAAACCCGGATTAATATCGTAACACATACAGGCGAGCGCCGCGGCAGCAGTGGCCGTTTTTATTATTACCCGCACGTAAACATCGGCGGCCCAGCGGCGGCTATCCAATATATTTAACGTTGCTTCCGGCTGCAGTGTGGCATAATTCGTGTGTAATGCAACGCACAGCGCAAAAATTCACCTATATATATTATTATATATACACACAGTACGTGTGCTGGTCACCCGACTGTGTATATCAGAGGATGGAGGTCGTGTATTCTATTTCCTGCATGCCGCCGTCGTCATCCCTAACCTCGATTTTCGGCCTATCGATCCGATGTATGCCAGAGATATATACATATATAGTATAGAACAATATACACATGTATGCTGGTAGTGCTGGGTGCTGTATATGCGACCCCCCGAGGCGACGCACTGCTCTGCTGTCGGTCAGTTCGCGATTACAAGGAATCGCGTTCGAACGCCAGACACGCTGCTGCTCTCTCTCTCTCTCTCTCTCTCTCTCTCTCTCTCTCTCTCTCTCTCTCTCTCTCTCTCTCTCTCTCTCTCTCTCTCTATCCTCGACGTTTCGAAGGGGATCGATTGCATTGCCGAAGCGCGTTCCCTCTGTGCGTGTTATGCTGACATCGAACTCGATGTCTCTGTTTTGTGAAGCGCAATGATGGGAGACTGGGATTTTCTTGCTTCGTATATAATATATATGCAGGGCTTGAGGTTGTCGGGGATATAGGGATCGTGTTTATAATATTCAATGTGTTATTGTTGAAACGAGATTTAATAAGTTTCTTCTTAATACGGAATTGATGTATTTTTACCAACACTGCTATACATATTTAGGTTCGATAAGAGTAAAAAAAGAGAAACATGCAGTTATAGCATGCGCGGCTCAAGTAGACCCCAACAATTGAGAGAGTTTGGCATAGGTGATGGCACACCGCTATATATACATTCTTTTGCTCAGATTTTGTGACGAGGGAAATGGGAAACCGCCTATGCGCCACCTATCGTCGCTAGCCAGAGTCTAGAGAGCTGTGGTCAGTTCAAGCGGTGGGAGAAAGGCCACTAAGCCAGTCCAAAACTTTGTTTTTGTACACGTGGCTACTACGGCTAATTTCGCATGTTCCTACATTGTCAGAGTGTCGGGTCTTTTTTTTCCGTATATAGAAAATTATGAAACTTTGATGCTTTAATCTATAATAATAAATAAAGATACGATTCTGTGATTAAGAGATAGTGTTCGTATACAGTTATTAAACATGATCATACAACGATTTTTCTCGCAGACTCTAGTTAAAATACGTTCCGATATGCGAATCTCATATTGAAGAATTATTCGTGTTTCAAATTGAATTTTCAAAAATACCGAGCGCCGAACTTGCAGTTAACAGAAATTCGCGCAATGTCACCAGTAAATGCCGCAAATAACAGGTGCGCTTGGACATCGATATATTTTATCTCACGATTCCAGTTCATTAAACTCTGATCCGGAAATTAACTCGAGAGATAATCGTTTCGAAAGCCTCTCTCTCTCTCTCCCCTCCCTCTTTCTCTACAAAGGATGAATATTGAACGTTCAATCAACACGTCCCCACCAATTCAGATATTATATATTATTATAATAATACTACTTCAAATTTATATCCACATCAGATAATGGAAGCTCTCTTCAGCTTCATCAGTCCTCCTCTCATTTAAAATAAAACGAGAAAAAGAACGAGTGCAGTACGTGCAGTCGAAATAAACCATTCGGAACCTCTTTAACGAAAAGTAGGCACTAAAACGACCAACTGCTGTGCTCGCGCGGATGTGTTTCGCACGCGCGCGCGCTCGCGTGAAAATTAAAACGGATTTCATTTAGCCGAAGCATATATAAGTGTATAGGACGCCCTCGAACTTGAACTCGAAACGAAGCCACTCGTCTTTCACTCACAGCTCTTTTGCTCACTTTGTGTTTCCCTTTCCTCGTGTATATAATAATAAAAGGCGAAAGTCTCTCTGGCTAATCGAGAATTAACGAACTATCGTGAAAATAATCTTGATGAGCTCTGGTTAGCTCGTGTTACTGCGTATTTATAAAAATATAATTGTTCTGGTCTAGTAAATCAGCGATTGTTTATGGAAAGCATCTCTCTCTCTCGTTTCACCTCGTGAGTTTGACCTGCATGCCATTATTCGTTTCGCTGAAAATTTAAAATACATCAGGAGTCTTTTTAAAATCGTATATCTCATGCACAGTTAATAAAAGAGAGACTGATATTCAACTAATTACGAGCTTGGCGCGGTGTCTCTGATGAATTATTATTAAAAATGAATTGAAAACACAATGAACGCAAAGCGGAGAGACCGAGAGGAAGAACGGAATATAATAAAATGGTGCAAAAGCAATGGTATGCATGAATGTTTCATGCATAATAAATATGCACACAGTTGCCCAGAAGCGCGCGCGTGCACCTGCGCAAATCACTATTCTATTTGCCATATATAGCCACTCTATCTTATACATATTTATTTGATAACTAAAATACATATACCTAAAGTTTTAATAGCTTATATAACGCAGAGAGGGCTGCAAAGTTCTGTATCAAACTGCAGCGCTCTGCACACAGACCATATAATGCACAACCACAGCGGAATGTATAAATAAATAGTCTACTCGCGCGCGATAAATCTCTCACGCGTTGATAAGAATTAAAACGTGGCTTCGCCTCAAGCTCTTCTCGAAAACAATAGAAGAAGACGAAGAGAGCGAACAAAAGCCGGCGTGGAATTCGATCGCGGCTAATGAAATTTCTCGCGTAACGCACAGAAAAAAAAAGAAGAGAAAGAAAGGCGAACAGGTGGAAGAGCGCGCGCGCGCAAAACAGGTGTATAAGACAGCGCGCTGCTTCAGTAGTTAGTTAGCCCCTCTCGAGAGGTTAATGATTCGCATTTACGACCGTATAATACCTCTTTCTCGCTTGCTCGTGCGCCAAACGCACGCGTTTATATGGGAAAGAGAAGTTCGTCATCATCGAAGAGACTACCTTGGTGTATTATACATATAGGATACAGTAGCGGCGCGGCGCCGGTGTATAAGTGAGAAGGCATAGCCGAGGAAAATCGCCCGGTGAATTACGAGCTTCCCCCGCGTAACGAGCCGTATTTCATTTTAATATACGCGAGAGCCCTTGATGCCGCGAAGTGAGACCTGGTAAAACGCGCGTTTGATGCGACTATATATAGAGATATATATGTGAGCGTTATTATATGGCTTGCGAGGAGAGGATGCTTTGCCGATATATGTGGGGATTAGTTTTATGGTTTTTGTTCGGATGGATAAGGAAGAGCGGCGATGCTATTGATTTTGTATAGAATGACGAATCAATCAATTTTGAAATAGACGTATGTACGTTGTATTTTTATACTCATCTGACGTATATATTGAATTAACTCCCTCTGCGGATGACGCCGGGTATTATAATATACACTGTCGTGCAACTTGGGGATAAAATTGTTTTCAAATAACACGGCGAATCAATTACCCGGATTTCGCTTGTAAAGAGCTGGCAAAGAAGCATCAGGAGTAGCAGAGAGAGAGAGAGAGAGAGAGAGAGAGAGAGAGAGAGAGAGAGAGAGAGAAAAAAAAAAAGAAGAACGAGCGCCACTAAACAGGCCCGCATTAAATTACAATAATCGTACGCAACACGGCGAGCCATTGCGTTAATCATAATTGCTTGGGAAAGGATCGTAAAAATTTAATTTGGGCGTGATTCGCCTCGTCGAAATTGCGCGCCTTCTTTCTCTCTCTCTCTCTCTCTCTCTCTCTCTCTCTCTCTCTCTCTCTCGGCCGGCGAGAAAAAAAACGCTCGCGCGCGCGCGCGCAGGCAAGCATAACAAGAGAGAGAGAGAGAGAGGCTCCCGAGAAGTGCGAGAGAGACAGAGATCAGACGAAACGATATATACAGCAACACAGAGGGAGTATAGTGAACGATCGCTCTATAGATAATGTAAATTTAAGCGGACAAGTGCGGATTAGGGCAAAAAAGGAAGCCGCAAGTGCGCGGCAATTTCGGCGCCGTACACTCTCTCTCGGAAAAAAAGATATCGAGAGATGTATACATCATGTATCTGTATATATAAGAGGAAAATAGAGTATATATATATGTATATAGAAAGAGATAGCCGCGGCGCGGGATCTCGCTCTCAAAGAGAGGCAATTTCGTAATTATGAGGGAGAAGAGAGAGAGAGAGAGAGCTGCAGACTGGAAAGAGATCGTATCGGGCTGATGCAGTCGCATGAGCAGAAGGGAGCTGCAGTTACTTTTACTCCCGAGGATGACTCTCTGCTGTGTATATACATATATACAAGTAAACTCTTCAAGTTGGATCCACCTGCTATACTCTCCCGCGGAGAAGAATTCATTTAAGAGCTTTACGATCGACGAAAGCTCTATGGCCATCGGAGCTAACTTTTATCTTCCTCTGCTTCGGACCGCTATATATGTTATATATACATAAAGCGGAGTTTATATTGTTGAATTGAGAGAGAGAGAGAGAGAGAGAGAGCAGCGACAGTCCGGAGGATATTGCGTGCGCCGCTGCGCGGACGAGCTTTATTACTGATCCTAATTAGATAACGACATTATGATGGGATTTACGAGCGAGACGCTTTAATTAACTAATTACATTCTTCTCCTCTCCCTTCGCCGCGCTGATGCAGCGGGATTCGCCTTTTTTTTCGCGGCACGAACTGCGCTGTTATACTCTCGTGTAGTATAGTAGTTCAAGTAAGTAGTTACGCGAAATTGAAACTTGTTTCGCTGTGGGCGATGATGATTTTACCGAGTGCGGTGCTTTTTTTATTTTTGCGAAAATAATTAAGGGAAATAATGTTTAATTTTTTTGTAATGTGCAGGCGAGTATTTTTGATTCGTTAAAAGTGACGTGTGTTGGAAACGTATCCGCGGGATTGAAATATTTGAAAACGCGTTTACGAAATATTCTATGCTCCCGGTTAATTAAATTATATACGAAAATTTTGAATATTCTCCGGTTTGATTGAACGTTTGGAATGGAATTTCATCGCAAATATGTGTAAATGAAAATGTGTATTAAAGAAGAGAATGATTATAAAATGATTAAACACGAAAATAATAACTCGGATCGAAGCGAAATTTTGTTCAGCGTTGAAACCACGAGCTCGTGTTATTAAACTATGCAAGCGCTCGTACACGTTTCTCACCGGACGAGTGTACAGCAGCAATTTTGTTGTTGTTTATTTTTCTTGTAGTAACGCATAAATACCTTATTAATTGAGTGGGCTAAACTTATTAATCTCTAACGTGGAGGCAGACTCATCAAGTGACCCACTTCGAAAACATCGAGTCTCTCTTCTCGTTTAAATAACTACCCATGAATAAGGATATAATAAAATAAAAACCTCTAACTAGTACTAAGCTCTACTTAAAATTCTGAATGAGCCATATTCAAAATTTTGGAAGTACCTGAGGTCCTAGCTCATTAAAATTATTAGTAAGTTATTCAAGGTCATTTTTTTAAGAGTAGATTTTCATAATTATAACTCCTTACACCAACACTCATGAAGTAGGCATTAAATTAAAACTCTTTTTTTTGTGTATTGTAAATTTCATGTTATATACGTTGAGAATATGATATCGTTTTACAGAAACGTATCTATATGTAAACGATCTAATAATTTGTGTAGGCGATGAAAACGAAAACGAATCATGAAGCAAAAGAATAGCTGTATTTTTTGAAACCTATACGTGAAACCCATGTAATACAAAAATTTCTCGGATGCGTTTGTAGCGTGGAATATTACAACCGATAAGAACTTTATTCCAGTAGTACATCATATCTGTTTCCATCCTAATTATACGAGTCACGTTCTCTCGAAAAGTACCCCTAAAAAATTCAGCGTTCGTTTTGAAGTACATCGCCCGACATCATCTCAATATTTGAATATTGTGTTCTCTCAATCCACTCGAAAGCTATGCCATCCTCAAGGTAAAATTCGATAATCGAATGCAAGCCTCTCGTTATACCAAACACAAAACTGGGTCAGAAACGTCATGCATCTCTTGAATTCGCATCAAACATGTATACATAACTTGGCGCGGCCGATATTGCCGAGGATCAGCAAAGTGTACCTGCCGATCAAAAGAAGAACGAAGCTGATGCTGTAATATGCCCGGTTACTCAGACCTCGAGAATCGTAAATCCGTCGTAAAAGTCGCCGGGCCAGAAACGCCTTATATATATATACACATAGGGCAATAACGAAGTTACGGTCATCGTAACGAGGTCCGCGGGGTAAATTGCCTGCGCAGAGGGCCACCCGCTTCGACAATGACGACGAGGGACGATGACGCCCCGGGACGCCGAGAAAGAGAGAACGAGATTCCCATGACTGTTATTCTTTGATTATCGGATTTTCCATGTCGGTTTTTGCCGCTTTGGCCGTCTGCTATACTCGGCCTCGCTATATAGTCGAGCTTCAAACAAAATGTACCTTTGCTCAAGGGTATATATGTAGTCGATTTTCAACGATTCGCTGACTTTGCTGCTATGCACGGCTTCAGCAAAGCGTGAAAAGCCAAATATTTGCATTTTAAATACACGAAAGAGCACTTTCTTTTTAAACTATATATTATAACAATTAAATGTTTCATATTAAAAATTTGCGCTACATAACAGCGTTCAATGAAATTGTCAAAATCACTCGATCGAAAAGGATGAACGACTGTATATACGGCAGTAGTGTGCGGGTCGAGTTAATTGAGCACGTGCGTGTATATAGCTCGCACCTATATCTACATATATATTATACAAGCGTCTGCTTTGGCGCGATGCAGGCGCATATAATAGCGAACGGTCAGTACAGGCTTGCGCGAGAGTCAAGGAACTCCGGGGAAACGGAAACGGAACATGAGCGCAAATGGCTGCTGCGCGGAACCAAGCGAGGCTCTATATACGTGTATACACCGGCGGTCGTTTCTCCCTATACACACCTCCCGCATATGTATCCGACGCTCGTATTATACGCATCGCACGCCGGTAGCATTGAAGCTGCTATACGCTCGACCGTTGCGATGTGTATATACGTATGTGTGAGTGTATATTGTACACGTTTAGCTGGTTGACTGCGAAGGAGTTGATTTGTTATCAATTGTTTTTCAACTAAACTGCGAATTCGCAAAATGCTTTCTAGAAAAGGGTGCTTAATTGTAGAAAATTTATAGGAGATTGAGGAAATTGTATTTTTAAAAATCTTTTCTTCTGACTCAAAAACCTCGAAAACATCGAAATTCATAAAAATCAACATTGTTTAAAAAATATTTCTCTTTGATGAGTATACAATATCGAACGAATAAATCTAATCGTCAGAAAGCACATCAGCAGGTGCGACTTGGCTCTCCTCGAGCCAGCATATAATGCACCGAAGAGGAGCGCAGGCTATTCAGGGCATCCTCGAGTGGTCGTATAACCTCTCGTCTTCACCGTCGTGTCACCACACAGCCGTCGGGATGGATGTTCTCGGTGCTATCCGTCCATCCGCCGGGTCAGCGTGACTCGGTGATTATACGGCTGCTGCGGATACTCTTACTACTGCATTGGTCGCTATGTGTATAGGAGCTCGACCTGCAGCGTCTTGCCATTCATCTCTCCTCTACATGTGCCCGTATGAAGCTAAAGCTGTTATACTTCTGCGCTACTGCTGTTGTATAGTGTCGCGCACGGGAAGGATGAGCTCACCGCCATATACGCGATGATGTATCGGTGCGGTATCGGCGTTGCACTTTGCTCTATTGAGATTTAGTGCAAACCGGTAGAGCTTGCAGCTGCGGCTGCGGAACTCGGCTTTCGCTGCGTGATATGATGATGATGGCTACAAGATGATGGAACGCGAGGCTGTTGTGTTATTATAGGTGTGATGAAATGTGAAAAACGAGAGGTGTTGACGATGATGATCACGTTGAATTTTGAAGAAAAAGTGTACGCGAGGAGAATATTTAATCGTTGGCTCGGTATAACGCCACTCTTTCTCGTGTACCTATATAATAATAACCCATCTCTCGCTTTTCCACACGACGCTTCTTTTCATCTTTTCTTGCGTAATCGCGCGGCGGCAGACGTTACGTCAGTCCATTATTATCGAGGCGTCGATGCGCCGTTACATCTCTTGGATTCCACGATAAGTATATATCTGTGTGCACAGGGTGGGAGTATAGGCGACTGGGAAAAGAGAGCTTTTTTGCTTTTCGTCGTCGCGACGTAACGAATCTATTGTTCGAGCTCGGCGAGGGCTGATTCCAAATCGAATTTTCCTGTCTACGAGAAATGAACGTCATATATATTTCTTTGCGCTCTCTCTCTCTCTCTCTCTCTCTATGTACCAGTTTGAAGAGTAGCGTATACGATTGAGAGAATAATAAAAATTCAATGACAGTAGACCGGTTTCGCTTCGACATCAAAACGTCGCATACCTATCGCGTTTTTATCGAAAATTAATGGTGTGACTCTGACCGCGTCCTCGCGCGCAGCTCGTTATATATTATATTATACATCGGCTTTGCGTCAGTTCTGCGCGTGGAAAATTGATAGCCCCTTACGTATACGCGGTCGTTGGCGGGTGGCGACGTGACACTATTATATATATACACACTCAATACTTCGAGAGCAGCGGTTTTCTTTCGTATATAACACGCGAAGATCTGCTTGCGCGCGGACGATTTCGCGGGGGCAGGAGAATATAAAGCGAGCGAGATGAGGAAAAAGAGGGAATCGAACGATAATGGAAGATTATTATCGGTTAAGCTTCGAGACTGCTGGGGTATACTGTTACCAACGTCGTTTTTCACAATAGGACAGACGTTGACTGTCGGATCGACGTATATCGAATAAGAAGTGTCGAATATCGGGAATATTATATATAATCGCTTAGAAAGTATAACAGTTATTGATCATATACACCGCAGCGGAAAGCTCTCGAATGCAAGCTCCAGTTGCGTCTGCACTCTCGGCACATCCTTATAAAAACAATCTATAAAGGAGCTGCATCTCGCGAGGAAGAGTAGAGCGCCAATAAATAGCGAAAAATAAAAAGGGTCTCGAACTAATATACCCCCCCTCAGTTGGCTGAGATAAAAAACGGTAAAAAGCTCTCACCGAGAGCCCCGTTCAAAGCAAACACACAGAAGGATATATCTCGGGGAAAGCGACGCAGAGAGAGAGAGAGAGAGAGACGCCGGAAGAAGCTCGCGAAATGACGTCGGGGAGGGAGAGAAAGAAGAAAGAAGAAGAAGCGGTATTTATTGCGTTCCCGAAGTGCTCGGCGGAAGAGCAGCTCGTATCCCGCGGGAAAGTCGGCGACGAGCTACACGACGCGCGTGGCAAGAATAAAATTGCACTCATCCTGGAGAGTCGATTTTCGTTCCTTCTTTGCTCCGTATATACTACTGCTATACTGCAATCGGTGCGATTTCGTTTGGAAAGCTCGAAGCTTCATTTTGAACGGTTGTCTCTCTCTCTCTCGACGAGTATGTGCAGCTATATTGTCAAGCTGCGAGATATAGTCAAGCCTAATCGATTAATAATCGCAGAAGCGAATTCATTGTTCGAAGGATATAATAGGTTGCGGTCGCGACGACGCGTACATGCACATATAACTGGGTCAGCCGCGTCATTTTCTCACGGAATCTGGCGCCTCGATCTCTAAACACATGTCTCGCTTTGGGAAGCTATATGCAACGACGAAAATAAGAAAAAAAAACAAGTTCCCCCCATTGTCCCTTGCCTAATATCCACGGAGTATAGTTTCTTTGTCGGCGCTCTCTCGCACGACGACGATGCTCGGCGATAAAGTAGTCAGAGACTGAAAAGTTATGAAAAAAATTGCTGGACTATAGGACAAAAAACGCGCGCGACATCGAACGCGACGATCTCTCACTCTCTTTCTCGGCTTCTAATTAGCCCGTCAGAGAGGAGTAAGTAGTAGGCGCGGAAAAAAATAACAGGACACGACGAGGATAGCGCGTATATAATTAAGGTGGCCGATGTGTGACTTGCTCTCGAGAACGACGACGATTCGGAAGCCTAGAGAGAATGAAAGAGAAGATCGACTCGATTGATAACGAGGTGGGATATTCCCATTGTCATTGCGTGCGACGATGTAGGCGCGCATACGCACACACAGACAATGACCATCGACGTGTCATGTATAGGCAAAAAATTGTACGACCTTCTCAGGACGACGATGTCGTGTTTCTTTATTTCCGTTTGCACGCGACAATTGTGTGTGTGTGTGTGTGTGTGTGTGTATGTGCGAGATGAACGTGTGGCTTAGCTTTTTATTGCGAATCGTAGGATGATGGGAATGCTTCTGCTCTTTCGTCACGCGTAATTTGGCTACTGCGCAGTTTTGCCGGGTTCTCGGTATTTCGTTGTTGCCAGAGCTTTATTATCGATGTTTGACTTTTTTTGAGAAGAGTCATCTGTGGGAAGTGAAAGAAAAAATTTTTTTCTAACGCGCGGCTTAACGCTTTTTTAAAGCTCGTCGGATTAGTTTTAACTTTGTGCGAATAGTACATACAAATCGGGAGATGTGTGAGGGCAGTTTTTTTAAATCACGCGTGGATATACAAAAAACTGTATACAAAAATGGTGCACATTCATTAGTCGCACAGTTTACCACGAGTCTTCAATTCTATCAAAATAAACCCTCCATTCAAATAATGTCTCGCAACATGTTTCAGCGTGAAAAAAAGCTCTGGCGACGATAATCTCCGTCATACGCTATAGGAACGAAAAAATAAAGAATAATCGCGCGCGTGAGAAGGTCTAGAGAAAAATAGAGTCGAAGGTGTGTGTGTGTGTGTGTGCGTATATTCTCGAAAAGCGAAAGAGACAGCACAAAGAGTGCGCGAAGCCGCACATATGCGAATGGGTTCTCAGGGGGTATAATTACGGTCGAATCCCGCGCGCGCACAAGAGAGAGAGAGAGAGAGCACCATTAATTTTATTAGCCGTAGCGTAGAGTATTGCTCGGTTCTGGGTTATTATCTCCATCTTGTCGCGAACTTTTGTATTCTCTAAACTCGTCGTGGATGCATGAATCATCGATTTTATTATACACACGCGCGTACCTTATATATATTCATAGTCGCGGGGCTAAATGCATAACGGTATATTGAAATTTCCATTTTGCCGTCGTCGTCGTCGTCTCGTGTGTATGGTGCGTTAAAATAAAGTAATTTTCATTCTCTCGAATAATATAATGTTACAAAGTTGCAATATAAAGCGTATTCAACTTTCCTATAAATTTATTTCTCGTTTCTTTCTTTCTATCATTGAGACACATCGCACCTTCGTATCTCGCGATCTTTTGACAGACACTTGACATTCGTCAATTCTCGATACGATAATCACCCTCTGTGGAACTAGATATCTATAAACACATGAAACATCCTTCTCGATTGTCGAAACAAGCAAAAAAAAAAAATGCGATATTAACGGGCCGCATATTATACCTATCTTATCCCCCTGTGGAATCAAGTGTCTTATACACTCCAGAGCATAGAGTCGCATAAACAAGTACGTATATACATATACGCATCAGACTATACTCCCTCGGAAAAGTTATTAACTCCCTGTTGCGATAAAGCATACATCGGCGAATCGGCCTCTATAGCAGCCGGGGACAGGGTATATAGCCCACCCACGCATATATACATACGCGCTGCTATCTCGTTCTTCGCCAAACTC
This sequence comes from Cecidostiba semifascia, assembly GCA_900474235.1. Lineage (NCBI taxonomy): Eukaryota > Metazoa > Arthropoda > Insecta > Hymenoptera > Pteromalidae > Cecidostiba > Cecidostiba semifascia. Next base: position 22,057 of record UCQR01052721.1, read on the forward strand.
GATCTGCAGCCATTATAAAGAGAGGGACCACTGCGTGCGCTCATGCTGCAGACTCGGGCGGTAATATGCGTGCGTGAGAGGACCGGCGCTAGCGAGACGCCATAGAACACAATGGCTCGTGTGAACCGGCACGTCGTGCGACGAGCTCTTTTATATATATATGTGTATATATATGTAATCACTGGATATAGGGGGAGTAGTATGGCTCTATGTGTGTGTGCAGGAAGTGTATAAATCTGCTGGAAACGAGTTTGCGCGGCGTTTATTAGCTTGGGTTAAATTATCTCGTGAGGTGTATATATACTGCGGGATTAGACTTTGCATTGTTGTTCAGGTGCCGTTGCAAGTTGTTGTATTATAGAGAGAGGCATATCGAAGATATAGTAAAGTAACAGGAATCGATTTTAAAAGACTTTGGCATAGAGAAGAAAACGGAGTGTATCTTCGGCATCGCTCGTCGACGAAACTTAAATTGGTAAGTATATACAAGCATTTTTGATAAAAGAAAAATTAACGATTCAGTAGTATATATTGGATATTGCCAAATCATTATTTATTTTTATAAACAAACTATTCGACGAAAGTGCAATTTAATTTTGGAAAATATGTGGTTTTGATATAATAATACCAACCATTATTTTCCACGCAACCATCATCCATCCTCATACACACTGTACCATAGAGTTATAACCTTGACGAGCGTAACCCCCTGACCTTGCCAGCTTGTGCACAAGTACAACAACCGACATAAACAGCAGTAGCGCATCAGCAGCATGCTTATATATATATACTCGAGAGAGGAAGCGCACACAAGAAGAAGGGCCGTTGTTGCACGCGGTGGCAATGTTACGGGCTCGTGCGCTCGCGCAATTTCTAGTGCGATATACAAGTACGCCGTGCGAGAGAGGGCTGCGCATATAGTCGACAAAGCGAATCCGACGTTTGAATCAGTTTCCGGTGTATATATAGTATATATATATGAGTGTAAAAAGAGGGAGACTCTCGTACATATACATTTCAGTCTGATTCGCGCAGCGGTGCAATTCCAGGGAGGTATAGCATAGTATAGTCGTCGTCCTATAGGGATTTCATTTGCGGAGTCGTAATTTTTCCCAATTCCATAAAAAGGGAGAAATCCCACACAGAGACGGCGCGGGAGAGTAAGAATGTACGACCGGACGTTATTAGAGAAGCGAGGTGAAAATCGGCGAGCTCTTCGGTTCACCTTCACGCGCACGATGTCTTGAGTATAGCTCATCCTTTGATATAGAATCCTATATACTCTCTGATGTGGTTATACATTTTCCCGGATTTCGCGGACCGAAAGACTGACGGCATCGATCTCCTGTTCCACCTTTTATTATACGCGCATCTTCAACGCGCGTCTGCAGCCGTAAAGACGGATAAATAGCTGTGTTCCACCACGCGAAATCCCCTTTTCTTTCCGTCTATATATGTATACATAAAACAAATATATACGAGGGGGAACTGCTGCTGCAGTACGAGAGAGCAACGCTTCGCCGAGTGTAAAATCTCGGTGCCTCTGGCATCAGAGACCTCGAAGTATAAGAAAGCCGATGTAAGTATATATATGTAGGGAGAGGGAAAGAACGCCGAGGAGCATTATTACCTTGAGGATGAGGGGAAAAAAAATTTTACTTTACGAGGGCGAGATCGCCAGATCGAGTGATAAAGTGGAGAGTCGCCTAATTACGACTTTGGATCGAGTGTACTGATAAGAGGGAAGAGTTTGTTTTACTTACAGCCGTTTCCTCCTGTGTAAGTCTCGCTCTTGAGGATTAAATGCAGGGAAAGCGCAACTACAAGCTTCTATATACCGACTCAGTGTTTTTCTCTGAGCGTTGGCAATTCTTTTCGTGAGATTCATTCGTTCAAAAGTTAGTGACACCTACTATTTGATAAACTTTTACGATGAAGAATAATCTATAAGCAGTACGTTACACACGCTATCGATAAAATGAAAAATAAATAAATAAAACGAAACAATAAGCTTCGTATATCGGATTAAAGTAAAAGAATCCAGTGAAAAGATACGCGGCGAACCGGTGATTTACTCTCGCCAGCGAAATCTGCGGCCCTCGTCGTCTTTTTGTTTTCGTCGCGAGCATGGAAACAAGCCGGAACGATCTAATAACTCTACGAGGGAGAGAGAGAGAGAGAGAGAGAGAGAGAGAGAGAGAAAGAGAACCCGTGTGGTCCGGCTCACAAGATGCTCTCGGCGACTTAATAGGCCCTGGCTACGTCGGATTTGAATATTACGCAGTGCTGCACAGCCAGTAATTCCTGCAGACACACACATACATACACACAACCGATCTTTTTACAAGCATCAGACTCGCTGTTAAAGCTTGCGGGTAGCAATTATACAGGTTTAGAGATCGTTTTTAGAGGTCGAAGTTTGTTGTTAACAGTTAGATATTTCCCGATGTTAATTTTGTTTTTGAAAGCTCGGAAAGATTTTGAAACTAATAATATCTGCGAAATGTCTCGTTGTTAAATCCGCGAAGACGTTCGTTAAAATTAAATTTATTATACATTTCCCGCAGTGGTATACGACAGTACACGCGAAGCAATCCAAAAGTTTGCGCTTCAGCGAAGTGAGCAACTAAACGACATTGCGCACAGTCACACATTCAAATCTTCTCGTAGAACTCGAAGAAGAACTCGAAGAAGAAGAAGAAGAAGTATAAGACGGAAATTTTGACGAATTCATCAACAGAGTGGAGAATTCAACGCAGTTCTGCAGCAGCAGCAGCAGCAGCAGTGCCATTATTATCCCTCAACTTGGAATCAGTTTTGCTCATTGTACAGCCCATTGAGAACCGAAGGGAACGGCGAACTGTCGAGAATAAACTACACACAGCCAGCAGCAGAGCAGTATGAGAGAACACAATACGCCTATAACTCTCTTACTCCCGCCGCGTGCGCGCGCGGCAACTTTAATAATTCACCCCGAAAGTTCTTTGCTATACTCTCGCAGCGTGAAGCTTGCCGCAGCAGCGGCGACGTCTGTAAGTCGACTTTGCCGCGTCCGAATGAATTATCTCGAGAGAGACAGAGAGAGAGAGAGTAGACGCAAAACTCTCGTTAGTTGCAGCCTTTCGCCTTAATTAGACATTCCGCAACACGGCGAACACAACAGTCGTTGTATACATTATCGTGTCGCGTATTACGTGGTATATTATACAATACACCGGGAGAAAAAAATCTCTTATATAGTATGTAATAATCGATATAAACGAGATTCTCGGTTGTTATAACCCCCGATGCCTGTGTTCGCCGGCACTTTTCTCGTTGGGATAAAGTAATTAGCCTCGTCGACCTCGACTGCTGCTGCGGAGAATTTCTTTCAGAGGCCTCCTATACCCTAATTTGGCAATTAGCCTCTCGCGCTCTCCCGCCTATTGATCGGAGCCGACACTCGTTATGTGGCGCGCGCTGCTCGCGAGAGTAAAAGTAGACTCTCTGGGCGCATCACGCATCGACTTGGGAATGAGAGTAGCTCTCCTAACCTATCGCTCTTAACCTTTCTCTCCATCACTCGGATTAAATTCCAGCACAACAACGTGCATCTTTTATAGCGTCTTCTTTTGGCTCAATTTCGAGAGGGGGATGCGAACGAAATGGAAATCGTCTTTTAATAAAGCACAAGCACAGCCAGAGCAATTTCTCTCTTTATTTTCTTTGGAGCTGCGGGTGCGTATACAGTATATACGTATATACACACGTCGGACCTTTCTCTTTGCGAATTCAGGAGCATCGCGGCTAAAGCTGACCGAACTCGCGTATCCTCATTAAAATTGTAATTGATTCAATTTCGGCTGTAACTACTTATTGGACACGTTAAAAAGGTATACCATACGAGGGGTCGATCGGATATCGTGGATTTTCTGCAGACGGAAGGCAAACACGAACGCTTACTTTTTTTTTTAATTGTATATACATCACTTAAATTACCAGGGAGAAAGAGAGATAATCGATTCGCCGCTGGGGAGAAAGATAATAATTGATAAGAATCCACTTATATACTGCCTTAATAGACTTATAAAATAATAACTCGAAATTGCATAATCGCGAGAAGTTTGCCCTCGCCAAGTATCAAGTATAAATACATATATACATACATACACACATAAAGTTTCGGAATAATTAATGCGCTAAGCCCGACTTTATTGGAAAGTTTTTAACTAGCTCCGCATTCACCGAGCGTAGATAAGTGGATCTTAAAAGAATAGAAGTTATAAGTAAGCCCCTCGCGCGTCAGCTCGCTAAGATTATTAATTTCACGGCCGTGCTTATATATCTGCTCTATATATTATATTCGTACATCATTATTTTTATTCGATTTGCGATTTCGCATATAAAAACGCGATCTATCGACAATATAATATGAATTGATCGGCAAACGAGATATATAATACCGACGTATCCCGTTGCAGCGATAAATCCCAACAAATTCAACTTTAACAACATCTCCCCCGCGCACCTATATAGTATACATGGAAGAATTATGGACGAGCGCGTCTGATCAAGAGCTCACATATAGAGAGAGAGGCGCGCGCGAGTGACCCGTGGGAGCCACGCGCCAGACTCCACTCCTCCGCCCACGTTTCTCTCTACTGCTTCTTTTTCTTT